>LYNE01000459.1:3312-14148 GCA_001662545.1 Rosa x damascena | reverse complement strand
AGAAGCAACGAATTAACTCTAATTTCACAGCACTTCTTATTATTGTCAACCTCTTTTCTTTTTGTAGTCAATAAAAAAAATATTGGTAGTCAAGCTATTTCGGCATTAGTTTTCACAAAGTTCTTCTCTCCTGTGGTTCCCGGTTGCGATGGCCCCCTTTTTTCAAGATTGTGCGTGGGTGCCAGTTACCCTAAATCGGCTGTCGCAGAGGAACTAATATCGCATAATCATCTATTTAATTTAAAAAGAAAAACTCTAAATAATATTTCTTTTCAGTAACTTATTTGATATTTGTTTTAATTGGGTTCTTTTTTATCTTTTGTCCTCTCAATATAGTATATGTCTATATGCTTTAGTTAAATGTTTATTAATTATCAACTCAGCTTGTTGCCGTTGCATTAAACTCTCTATGTCAAGTTATCCAAGATTCAGAAAATAACTTCAACCCACCCTATTTTTAAACTTTGGATTCACTGCTCGTTCCAATCAATTTAATTTAGAAAATTCAAAATTCAAAATTTTAAATCAGCCCAAGTCAACTGATGTGGACATGGGACCGTTAGAACGAGTGCAACACTATCGAAGTTTTGCAGACTCAATTTGCTGATGTACGTTCCACTATCAAAGGAGGTGCCTTTATCATCTTCATCTATATGACTATATTCTACACAAAAAATAAGAAAAATGTGTAACATACCCAATCAAATATCAATCATAACCTGGGAGCCTATACGATTTCAATCCCCAGAAAGATATATACACACATGCAGTAGCCTTTATTTCACCTTTGGCCCCCCATTTTCATTCTTCTACCCCACTCCAATTTCAGAATCTTGTTGTAAGTATCACAGCAGGAATTTCAGAAAATGAACAATAGCGAATGACCACAAAACACCAAAAAGAAAAAGAAGAGCTTTTGAAAACAAGTCTAGAACGCAATTGATCTTTGGTTTTAGAGGTCGGCGGTCCTCAAAACAATTGAAGGCCAAGTGACCTTATAGCTTACTCTTTGGTCATCTGCACTATAAATTTGGGTCATTGTCAATCCAAGCACTTAATCTATTAGTCGGAGATGGCATGATTTTCACGATTTCAATTTCTATTTTTTGCGCCAGAATTGTAAGGATATATGATACGTCAATTATGTAAATGGTAGGGTAAGGTTTGGAGTTTACATTTTGAACTTTAGAATGCTGGGTGTCTAGGCCATTAAGCTTATTTCTCTGTAGTGAACTTGTGACTCCAATGCGTACAATAATGTGCGGGTGCGTATGTTCAAAATGATCTTATACATGTCAACGTCTTCGCCTTCTACACAACGATGAGTAAATCGGAAGGGAATCACTTATATTCCATATGTATACTTTGAGAAATTAAGTTTGGCATGTAATTTTAGACACGGCAACCCTTCTACCTTCTATGCACTAGACCGCCAATGAATGAACTGGAAGTGAGCTTAGTGTGTCCGGAGGTATTAGTAGAATGAGTTTGGTACTCCCTTATAGGGTTGTAGCATTTAATCTATCATTTTGATTTCGCTTTTTTATTGATGAATTTCCTCTCCACCAAAAATAATTCCACTTGAGATGCTCTTAGCAATAATTTTATCTCATAAAAACACCTCTAGTGGGTGAGAATGATTGAGGCGTAATAGATTAGAATTTATACAAACTTCATCGACCTTTTCGTAGAGCTCAACAGAGTTTGTTGACTTTTATGGCACGTTTACTTACTTGGAATGAGAATGAAAATAGAGCGAATGATTACGGAGTAAATTTATTCCTGCATTTACTAACACATAAAGGAATCGGAATGATTTCGGGTAAAAGTATTCCCGCGTTTACTAACACATGAAGGAATCGGAATGGGTGTAGGTCCCACCTCCTTATAAGGAATCGATTCCTGAATACTCAGGAATTTGATTACGAAGGGGGGAGATGGGTTTAGGAATCAACTCTTCCGGAATCAATACCGATTCCTTTCTTCTCTCATTCCAGTTGTCTCCGATTCATGATTATTTTCCATTCCAAGTAAGTAAACGTGCCATTAAAGATTTTAAATATTTCAAAGCAATATAACCTTAAGCTAAGCTGTTTTTAGGCTGTTAAACGGAAAAGATAACTGTTTTCAAGGCCATGTCGACATCTCAAAACTCCCATAATGTTGCCGTCAACCACTATGACCCGATTTCTTTTTGAAGTTCATGCAAGACGTGTTATCATACTGGGTTAGCTAGTCTTTTGGGATCGACTAACACATGTGCAAATGTCGTTCACATGGAGTCTTTCCCCTCTTCGGCCTTCAAAGTTCTCATTGAATATTTACTACTACCACCAAAATCCTCATCAACGGCTGCTCCGCCTAGGCTCTTGGTTTTGCAATGACTATCGTCCTCTACTACTTATTGGGATTTGGCATTTGACGGCCGGGTACATGTCACGCACTTAGCACCATCCATTTTTCTAACTAGTTAATGTGGGAGGTAAGTTGTTACAAACTCCTTACCAAATTTTAACTACCATGACCACCGTCCTGCTATCTTAATCAGCCAACACCCTTTCCCTTTGTGGGTTCTAAGTTAGCGCATATTTGGGCACCGTAACCTGGCTTCCCATTCAACCTGCATTGGTCAATTTGTTTACAAAAAATGGCCCAGTTGGAGCTCTTGATTCCATGGCTGGGCTTGGCAAAACAGCCATGTCATCCTACCAATTTGAAGTTTAAGAATAGGTCGAGGGTGCAACACTCTCAATGCTTCTAATCATTGGCTTTACCAGATAGAAGTCGTTCATGGGCTATAGTTATCTTGAAGGAACCTTTTAGGGAACCAACTTTTAGACGGTTCAGTTAGTCTTTAGCCCCTATGCCCTAGTCAGAAGAACGATTTGCACAACAGTATTGCTCGACCTTCAATCAAAACTTGGGCTACTGATATGCATGTGAAGATGTCGTCGACACGATCATAATATGCAGCACGCAATGTCTCGACATGCTTCACTATTTGCGTGCCCGGGTAATGACATGTGAATCTCCTTTCGGTCCATCTTGAAACACGGAACAAGAAATTTGACTTGTGTGCGAGTCAAATATGCGATTAGCCCTGTATGGTGTAAAGAATCTAATGTGCGGGATTTCTTTGCAGGTGCACCACCGACCAACCTTGATCTTCTAAGAAAGTTTTAAGTGTGACCATGCTTACCCTAAACCTTAATTCCACATCCAACCAAGTCGCATCCCAAAGCCCTATTTGCTTCCCTCCCAACAATTTCAAGAACTGTTTGATTCTCTTTACAAAATGGACAACTTTACTGTATGCGAGAAGCATCCGGCATGCCTTCTAGCAATATTTAGCTAACCCAACACCGAAAGTAGCCTGAGATCGAAGCCACTCGGCTGAAGATGCAATGGAGGGAGCTTGTTAAGGCCACTATGTTGTGACATGGCAGGCTACATCAACCAACATACTTATTGAACACATCTAATGGAATAGTGGTGTTCACCGAATGAAATAGAAAGGTGAGCTAATCTGCCACTATTGCATCTAAATCCAAAGGTTACTTGAACAAAGTTTTGCTGATCAATTACTTACAATGAGGTCACTACTAATTGATTTAAAAAACACATAAATTGACATTACACACCCCGCCCCCAACCCCAATAAAAAAAATATAAAAAAATCACTAGTTATCGCATCATACAACTTTTTTCTTACTATTTTTTGGCAATACGTGTGGCTGCTAAGTGATTACTACTCAGCATTTCAGAACCGTTATTTGTATTCCCCTAGACGAATATTGGCTATGAGAAATTTCTCTATACGCTTACTGATTCTAGGTTACAACAAGTTTTCTAATTTTCTAACTTGAACAACTTACATTTCTCAATAATAACAGAGGAAAAAAATAGAATAAAATAAAATCACCAAAAGAATGAGGATTTACAGTTCGATTATTTACGCTTAATAAGATGCTTGAAATCTTCAAGTTGAGCTTTTAGGAGAGCATGTTCATGTCGCATGCTCTCAAGCCGAGCTTCAACCAAGTTCATCTCGTCTTTAAGGCTGTGAACTCGCTTCTCCAGCCAAGTAATAACTTCAGAAGATCTCCCACCAACACCACTGCCCACGACACTTGTATAGTCCACAGGAGAGTGCACATGGATGTGTTGGGGTCTAGCTAGTAGTGCAAGTATGCTCAACTACATCAAAGAAGACAAAAAACATTTAGAGGAAACCACAAGATTGAAACCCCCAGCTTTTCTTCAGAAATAGAGCCTCAACACCACTCCATTTAAAAACAAACAATATAATATTTCCCAAGTTGGAAATCTAAGTCCGTCTAATTCATTTACAGAATTTCAAAATTTGTACGACTATAAACAGCATTACCCTAGGGACTACAACAGAAATTCCAATGGAAAACATGATCTTGGTAACTCATCATTTGGCATGTAATTGCAAATTCCAATATGTGAATCGATATTAGATAATATGTTAAAGGGAGTAAATACCTGCATTATGAAAACCACGGCAACAATGATAACTATGATCAATGGAAGATGGCTTTGATTCCTCAAGGATGAACCGAATTTCATCATATAATCTCTCAACCGTGAGGTAGGAGAGTAAGTATCACTCGGACTTTCTTGAAATAGACTGCTAACTTTGTGCTTAGGGTTTATGGATGCAGATATCTGTTGTATCCTATCACTAGGCTCGTAAAACTTTTCAGAAGACTGAACTGTCTCTGCTTCACCTGTAGGATGAACTTCACATTTCTGAACCATGCTAACCGTACAAATACTCTCTGCTTTATAAAAATAGTGTCATAAACCAACCAGTAAGTAAACTGAAAACAATTGCACTACCAATTGAATTGATTATATTATCATCTGCAATACCAAGGAATCAGATATCATAGAGAAAACCATTCAATTATGTATATGTACAATAGTCTAACCTGCTTGTTTCTCAAGGTTCTTTGTCTTCAACAATTCATGTGCCTGAAAAGGACATTGCACGCGTACACACTCTTAGGTCAATACTAACAATATGACAAACACCAAATTCAACATGGTTGCATCAACAAATCACTCAATAAAGGTATAGATGATACCATGTTTATCCAGGTAGCAAAAACCTCTCGACATTCTTCCAAGGTAGACTGCACTATCTTTCCTGCGACCACATACAGGACTTCCCATCAGATCAAGCTTAAATTTCTTAAACTGACAAGGTCAAGACTGTTTAGCAAACACACATGCATGCTTTACATCATGCCAACAGTTTTCTATACAGGTTATTTACATTGTAAAACTATATCTATTTAATATAAATAAAACGACACCCCATAAAGATGTACATAACAACATAGATTCATTTATGAGTGACTCTAATTATTAACCTGTAACACTCGGTAAAATAACATTTAAATTATATGATGACCATGGTTTAACCATAGAAACATAAGAATCAAGAATCTCGACGGTCCTGATTGACAAGAATTAACCAACCCCTCCCCAACTCTTATGTACTATTTAGCCCATCAAAGTCATCTTTGGATTCTTCATACAGCAACTTCAAGTAAACCTACAGCTTAAAGGTCCCCACTCAAGCTCATGGGCACGTACATTTAGGGAAAGCTCAACTCAGAAGTCTATAAATAGCTTCAAATAGTATTGGTAGATTTTAATCAGTATTCATTTCTGGTGTCTTATATTCCGGGCATCTTTAGCTATCAGGAAGGGGGAACTCATGATACAGAGACATAAGCAATGGGATGGGAAGGGAAGGACTGCCGTTGGGAAATATCCACAATTGCTCTAATCTGGATCAAGGATTTTTAAGTGGGGTTGATTTACATGTTAATTCCACTTCTTAGTGAACACAAGGAACTCATGAATCGGAATAATCAGAACTTACTAAACTACATTTTCCATCTTAATATGTAATCAGGACTTCTGTAAACTTACTCATGAATGAAAGTTAAACCTACTAAACTTGCATATCATTTTTCTTCAGAATCAGAACTTACTCATGAACCGGAATAATCTCACATAGATTTTAATTCTGCTTCCCCACACAATCAGATATCTTTATAACCTTAATAAACTTTTATTTTATCTATATTATTTTATCTTTCATTTTCCTAGAGATTGTATAACTTAAAATTCATGGCATAACATATATTTTATTTGTACAACATCCAATTCCTCTATAAGTTAATAAAATTGGATTTTGAATATGTGCATTGACTGCATTTGACAGGTTATGTTATACTTTTTTGGGATTTTTTATGTTTCTTATGTTCTTCTCATCAATGTCATTCCTTATGTCATGCTTCATGTCGACTAATATAAACAATAACTCAAAAGCAAGCACAAGAGGTCAAGAGAACACCTTTCCAAACAGTTCTTTTTGAAAATGCCACATTCAAGTAAATCTTCAAATTGCAGCATTCCCTTGATCCATCAGTATCTCTCACCACCTTCCAAAGCCCCTAATATTAGAGACATAAAAACAAAAGGTAATTTACAGTTATTATGCAAATAAACGTTAGACAAATATATGATTTCTATTTGATCCAAATCTACAAAAGCTAAATGTTTAATATCACAATCAATAAATTATTAAGATAACTTTTAAAGACCTAGTGTAGCAAAAATTTTAAAGGGAAGTTGACATCATTAAAAAATAAAGTGGAAGAAAATGGATCACCTCAACCCGGAAATAATCTCCATAAGGCACATCGTTGATCTCTTGTGATGTCTCAATAACTAAATGACTGTAAAAAATCACAAGTACCACAAAAATTACAGAAAACCTTTAGAGCAATATTTGAACTATGAAGTAATGTTATTTTATACAAGCTGCTATGCTAAGTAGATTAAAGGGAAAAAAAAAAGAAAAAAGATGATGAACAAAAAAAGAAAAGCAAAGTAGACAGATCACAATCCGATTCAGCATAAAACATGCAGGCAATGTGGCTCAGCCAAAATCAATTCTGGATATTCCAAATTGACATGGTGCCCAGTTCATTACTTCACTTCTTTACAATAAGAAACATTTTAAATGATATAGTAAACAACATCATATCAACCTGTTTCTGTGTACTCGAAATTTCTGGAGCTCCTTACAGCTACCAAATTTTGCTCCTTTATGACAACACAAACATTATTTTTCATACCAAAACGAACAGAAATATAAAACATAATCCACCAAGAAATTTAAATATAGCATGATATGCAACCATACCAAAGTAGATTTTAATTGGATGCTGAAATGAAACATCGCGGCTATGTCCAAACTTTTCATGAGGCTGCCATGAAGTGCAGCTGAACTCTGAAAAGGATCACATAAGCAAAAAGCAGAAAATACAGAAAAGAATTAGAACAGCTTCCATCCATTAGCTTACAAAAAGTAGCCACCACGAATCTTGAAAGAGTGCATAGTTAAATAAAAGAAATTCATCAAGTTCAAAACATTTACCTTTATCTCCACAACTGTTATGGAATGATTCAATGAACACATCATCTGAGTAAAAGAAACTAAAGAAATCTTCAACCTTTATCTGCATGTCAAAAGATAAGCATAAATACAAAATACTTTTCACGAGTGGAATTGTTAGTGAAAGAAAAAACACATCACAGACTACATATGATTGAAATATATTGCCCTCCCTCAACCTTTGTTCTAATTAAAGAAACCTCTCCTCTAGATTCAGAAATTACACATTTACCCTTGCACGTGTCAATCTGACTCTCCTAGATAAATATGTGATGTACCCTTATGCCTCGAGCAGTTAAACAATTTTTTTTCCAATGACTCGCTTCATTCTCATCACCTTTTTTGTATAAATTTGTTTTTTTTGGGTGATGATATGGTGTTTGGTAGAGTTTAAAGTTCCACCTGACTTGTCACTGTCCTTCCTTACCCAAATATGATCTAAATTTTCAAGTGACATGGTGTTTGGTAGAGTTTAAAGTTACACCTGATTTGTCACTGTCCTTCCTTACCCAAATATGATCTAAATTTTCAAGTGACAGGGACTCGAAAATGGTGCTCAAGAACAACAGAAGCTTTTATGGTAAAACTGGAAATCCAAGTCAAACATTTTCCTTTTCAGGGTAAAATAGTTAAAGCACGATGTCGATGCAAGATTCTGCTACCACAGTGGCCAATAGGTTAAATGTTGTGTACCCACTAAAAGCTAAAGGTTAAAAGATCAACAGTTGGATAATCAGGTCAAACTTCAAGGCAGAAGAATGTACTTCCCACAGCAAATACAATGAATTTAAAAAAAATTATAAATATAATACAAGTTAATTTCAGACAAGAAAAGGAAATACCGGAAACTGCGACTCCGCAACCTTTGTATAAAATTCTGGAACTGCATGTCACATATAACCAGCTTATTTCACATTTATATAACATAAACTAGAAATATTGAATACAATATCAGTGAGCATTTATTAAATTACCAAAGATGCAGTACGATGCTATGCACACAATTTAGCAAAACTTGAACCCATGACCAGCTTCATCCCCCTACCTTTTTACCACTAAAATCCTAGTAGCTTGTGCATGAACAATTGTGTCGATCTAAAATACATGCACTGATCAAGTGTTCATATACACACCATCGTCTAAAGACCGCAAATTTTCATACTTATGGAAGTGATGCATGCATAAAATCTAGTTAACTAACCCTGACCTTGTGTTAGCCAATCTACACTAAAGTGACACATAGCACAACCCAAAAATGAATGATCCCCAAGATAAATGCAAACTCATCTTTGACAAATGAAGCAACATCAGCAATGATCCCAGACTACAGACTAAACGTACCGTTTGGGGCATCAGAATCTTCTTCCTTCCATATCAAGGTATCTCTTGAAGATGAAGGTTCACCATTCAGAACTGGTTCTATATCCTCTTCGATAACACCTTTGGGCTCTGGAAGCGATGTCAACACAGAATCGTCTTCAACTTTGGGTGGGAGCTCAGAATCCTTTGAAATTTGAGTATCAGTGTTCCTGACCCACATACATGCAACAAACATTGATGAGTCGAGTGACAGAAGATCAGATATCAGCGCAAAACGCTAATGATACTGAAGTACCTTTCAGTAGAATCCAATTCATTAACTAAGCAATTGGAGCTCTCCACTTTTTCAATTACGACTCCATTCTCTTGGTTTTTAGTCTCAGTGATTGATTCCTGGAAAAGGAAACATGCATATAAGAGGGAGGAGAAGGTAGAAGGGTTTACATACAGGCACAACTGCGGTACAGTCCTTTGCATCAAACTCGTATCATCTTTTCCATCATGCACCATAAGAGGTAAGTTGATGCAATTAAGAACATGCAATCATTCATTACAGTAATTCAAGAAAAAGAAAAAAGTAACCACTACCTGTTGTTCATTACAGTATGACATCATTCATTAGAGCAGTTGTTTGAACGAATACATTAAAATAAAACCACATTTATCACCACTACCTGTTGTTCTGTAGTCACTTTGGCACCATCAACATATAGCGCCCAACCATCATTTATGATTCTGTAAGCTTCATCACGGGACAGAAAGGACGCAAAGAAGTACTGCCAAATCAATAAGTGATGTAAGACATGGAAGCTGATACTGAAATGACATCAATAAAGGTTTAGGCCAGGGTTTGCATGATATCACCCAGTACAAAGTAAAAAGGGATATAAACTTCTGATTTAGCACTACCTTCTTGTCTCCAACAGAAATTTCTATTGCATTAGGAAAGATCCCTGCTGTCTTCGCTCTTCTTACGCATGTGACTTCCTGGAAGGGGATTATTTTCTGAAGTAGAATTTACTTGTTAGTACATGATAATATTTCTTCCAAGTCCAGAACCAAATGTTAAATCATAAAATATATAGCAACTACTGGGCATAAAAAGTGAATCAGATTTGAAGCTCCTAAAACAATTTATGTAACTGTCTGGAAACGGGTGTATTCATTTCCAGGCATAAGCCAGGAACTCCTAGACTAAATCACTCAGGAAATGTATTGAGAACAAAGTTGCCCTAAAAAAACCACTTATCCACTTTTATTGTTTCATCTATAGTGTGATCCAAGAATTGTTTCTTAAAAAATCAGAACATACAAAATCAATTCCATGTCGCTTTGTGATTCAATTTCAAGCTGGCATGATCCATAAAAATTGTCCTTTCCTTGACCAAATATTTTGCTATGTATAACAAATTAACTCTCTAATATCAAAGAGTGCCAAAGGTTCTTATATTAGTATCATTATGAATAGTTCTGCTCCTTATGAAACTTTTTTAACACCTATATCTATTATTTAATTAATTGGAGATAAACAACAATGATGAAAAGAAGGAAGGAAAGACTAATATTTTATCTTTCTCATCAACAGAAAGCAGAGAAATTAAGAAAACCCACTGATTCTTCAAAATATTCACTATAAAGCAATGAGCAAGTAAGTTTCTGTATTCATTTTACTTCAGGTAGGTAGTTGGTTAACATGAAGGTTTCTTTTGTGTCATAGCATATTCGGTTACTCTCATGTATGAGTGAATGAACAATTGTACTATTCAATACAATAATTGCAAAATTTAATCTAATAGAGGTTGTACATAAGCTGAACATCATACCTTTGTCTCATATCCAAATATATTTGAGTAAAAGCAAATATAATGAACAAACAGGTACATATGACCCTACAAGAGACATATAATAAGTTAGAAGCATTGATGCCAATTCAATCAAGAGTTAAAGAGAAAATATAAAATTGAACTTTCGACCATACAGACTAAAATTTAAAGAATGCTAAAGCAAAAAAA
>LYNE01000458.1:107275-124176 GCA_001662545.1 Rosa x damascena | reverse complement strand
AAATCGGTCAGAATTTAGTTTTACATCGGTTCTGGACTGATGTAAATGAACAGATTTCTAGTAGTGATATTAATGAAAGTGTATAGGTTTGGTGAGAGGATTAATAATTCTGGATTTCAATTTTCTTCTTTTATTAATTTCTATAGAATGTTTGCTTGTTGTTTTCAACCCGTCATATAGGTGGTGGAAATTGCCTTTGTATTGTGTTTTCTGAAAGATGTTGACAAGTATTTTTGTATTGCATCTTTCAAGCTCATTCTTTTGTAAAAGATGCATACGCATATGGACCAAACCACAATCTTATTCCTAATATTTAGAAACAGTCGTGTTTCTCTTGGTATTTAGAAAATTGATTACTATAATACTGCTGCAGATGCAAAGAAACCTAACCTGGAGGGATCCACTTTGAAGTACTAATTACCCTAAAAAGTCTGTGTTAATTTACTACTTTGCAATCATGATATGTATTGTTTGTTAAAATGGTGGATAAGCTTTAACTTGTGGTTTTTGCCTATTTCCTATTTGTCCATCTTTGAGCTATATTTCACTGGGCATAAATTAAATGCAAACAAATACGTACTTTTTCTAAGGTCAGGTTTGGCCATGCACCAATGAGCAAAGAGTGCACGACTGACAACTCTATTTGCTTTGACAAAGTAGTGACATAATGGAAAAATAACAATACTAAGAAAAAGCATCATAACAAGTAGCACAGCTTTCCTACTATGTTGCTGCACATAATCATATCTGGAAACATTTCGTTTCATCCTACCACTAAGAGGTTGTTTTCATTTTAAAATAGATAGCCATCTCACTAGGCCAGACAAGGCACACAGAGTGTGCATATCGGGACAAAGTCCACATTCACCTACCATGCTTAGATGGGGACCTAATGAAAACATAAAACAAGCTAATACTATGGAAATAAATAACTTAAGAATAATACTAACAGAAGCCCAAACAGGGCTCACAAGCAAAGTCTAGGCCCAGAAGCCCAAGTCTGCAAAGAAGCATTCAGTCCATCCATATGGGCCCAAGTTAACAGCTGCACCACCACTTTACCACCATACCCACCGCGCCACCACCAATCTTGGAACTCCACCATCATCACGCCACCACCGCAGTCGGGCCATTGACCGGCAACACCTATCTTCAGCATTGTCTCTACACCAAACTGCTAGAGTCTAGAACTAGAAACCATACCATCCCAACCACCGTCCCTCTCCCACTCCACCAGTCTATGATCCAACCAAGCACAGATCTGCCACAGATCAACAACGACCTCCAGCACAAAAGTCGAAACATCATCACCTACCAACCTAGCGAACCAACAATCTCAGCCCACCATAAACTGTCTGCAGTAAGTCCCTAACCCCACCCAACTACAAACTTCGATCCCATCCCACTGCCCTAACTCACCCTTCGAAGCAGCCACATCCTCTAATCAAGAGAAATGAAGATAGACTTCTCTCGACCTCAGCCTCCGAGCATCAGGCCCGCCCAGGAAACAAAGATCTAGTCCGGCTGCACACATCGTACGCTGTTAAGAACCCAGCGCCGCGGTGTAGCCCGACAGGTTCGACACCAATGAAAAGTTTTCCAAGGGTTCCAGAGTGTGGAGCGCCTAATAGTCTATCTTTAATCTCTAATCTCTAATATAATAGAGTTTCTCAATCAAAAGTTTTATTTGTCTAAGTTTAAGAAGATTAGTCCCCATTCCAAATGGACCAAATACCTAAATTTTATTGATTTTATTGCCCCCTAATAGACCTTTATTGCCTATAAAACGATTTGAATTAATATATTCTCCTCATCTTTGATCTCAATCAATGTTTTATTTGTCTAATTTTAAGGAAATTAGTCTCCATTCTCCCTATTAAACTTTTATTGCCCCCCAATAAACTAAACTTTTATTGAGGGACAATAAAAGTTAATTGGGCTTTATTGAGGGGCAATAAAAGTCTTCAGTGACCTATGAGATCTCTGACGTCCTCTTTGGGGACCTCAAGCTAGGTTTTAGGAGAAGTCTGACGGCCGGTCATCAGATTCACCGAATTTCCGAGATGGGTAACCAGAGTCTGGCGACTGGTGACGGGATTTCGGCAATGAGTGACCGAAGTCCCGTGAAATCTCCTGTGGCTTCTCTCTCTATGTGACAAAGGAATGAGGACAAAATAGTCTCAAAAATAGTTTTTATTAAAAAAAAAAAACACTTAATTAGAATATAGGGAACAACTTATAAAAGTTGTTATGGGTAAGTGGAAAAAAAAAATAAGTGAGTGGTGTAAAGGGAGAGGAAAAACATCCCTAGAATTAATGTAAAGGGACAAAACCCCAAATTTTTTTTTTTTGCTTACCACCATTTTATATATATAGCTGCCACATGTTATCACTTATATATAACTATGTTGCAGGAAACCCAGATTCGGTGTGACTAGTCCAAATAAGAATGTAATACCTTATATAATAGAGAAAGTATAATTAATGATAGATTTCCTATCTATTTTCGAAATAGAATTCTTTGTAATGTTATGTAATCTTTGTACTCTTGCCCCTCTATATAAATAACCATATTATTTATAAACAATCACACAAATTTCTCTCTCAAATTACTCTCATTCTACAACAAACTATAATTAGAAAAAAAATGTTGGCTGTATAAGACAGGGCCAGCTGCATAAAAGAGTGTCTGTATGACTTGTAGCAGCCCCACACTTAGGTCAACAAATTATTTCCGCTAGTCTTCAATTGTAAGCATATACTGCAAGAAATATGTCATTACCCTTCGATTGGTAAACTATGTTTGCCTCAGCCATACCGGCAAATACTGGGGACATATATCTCTTCCATCGAAAACAAATTCGTTGTTAGCTAGAATGAGGTGGTTGCATACCTGTATACCACGTACCAATGCTTCATTTACATCGATCACTCCGATAGCATGCGTATCTTTTACCAACATTTTAGCTGTGGTAATGGCTGCTCCCTTTGTCGTGAGATCATATTGACCAAGAAATTTGTTGATCTGAGACCAAATTCTGGTAGTTGACATTTGGCAGATATTGATCAGAACGCTACCTTAAAAATTAGCAATCTCTCTGTACATTAGCGAGGTGATAGTTCAGTAATTGAAGCCTCATTAACAGATTTTTGGACAGAACTGCTGCTATGAGCTTGGTCCAATTCTACAACCTTTGAAAAGTCGGATGCACCCATAAAAAATGCCGGCTGTGAGGGTACTGGAAGAGAGAGAGGGTTGCCAGTGAGCATGAGAATAACTGAAGTCATAGTTGGCCTATCAGCAATATTTTGTTGCACACATGACAATCCAATGTTGATGCATCTTATCAACTCAGTTCTTAAACCAGAACTCAAGATGGGATCTATTATATTTGAAGCCGTATCTGCTCTCCAATGTCTCCATGCCTGAATGAATTGGAAATGTGCATAAACAAAATTAGGCTCTGAAAACTCTTTCTTAATTTCTGTAGTTGCGTCTGATACAGTTATTAGTTCGTAGAAAAATATAGAAGTACAAGTTTCTATTATACTTACATAGCTTAGAAGATCCTCCACATTTCCTCAATTACGAAAAGAACTATTCTTTTGTCCACTTACTATCTCCAAAACTAAGACACCAAAGTTAAAGACATCAGACTTAAGCGAAAATTGTCCACGCATCACATACTCTGGAGCCATATATCCGCTGCATTGATACCAACAAAAAAGGTCAATACTGCCAGCTCCTTGTAAATCTTTTCTGGTTATGCTCATCCCAACTTGTTACTTGTTCTTTACATGTACTAGTGGTATTAGCAGGATCTTTCTATCAATATATATTCAATGGACACTTGAGTTTGGAGCATCATTAGTATTGCACAAATACCATTACATATATACTGTATACATTTCTTGGTGGTAGTACTTACTAAGTTCCCACAACTTGTCTGGTTTCGCCTTGTGATTGATCAAGATCAAACAGTCTCGCCATACCAAAATCTGCAATTTTGGGGTTCATGTCTGCACCTAACAGAATGTTGCTAGCTTTGAGATCATGGTGAATGATTTTCAGTCGAGAATCTTCATGAAGGTAAAGGAGCCCTCTCGCAATGCCTACTATCATTTTGTAGCGAATATCCCAATCCAAATATGCGCGCTTGACTTCACCTACATGTTCAAGCAAATGAGAATTTCACGATCGTAATGATGTTTGTTGCAGTATTGTACTATTTTGCGGAAAGATAACATACACGAAAATGGACTTAATTGAAACATTTTGATAAGAAAACGAACCCTACCAAATATGAATTGATCGAGACTTCCGTTAGGGACAAACTCATAAACAAGAACCTTTTCGATCATTTTTTTCCAGGCAGAAACCAAGAAGCCTAACCAAATTCCTATGTTGAAGCCTGGCCACTAGCGAGACCTCAGTTTTGAATTCTAAATCTCCTTGTGCAGAATCCCTCGATCGAAAGCCTTTTAACCTCTATGTCCTTAGTCAAACAGAACAAAGACAAAGGGAAAGTTTGGGAATTTCTAATGATTGATCTTCTCCAAAGATAGAGTATATATATAAAGTATACACATTCCTAATAGGAAACTAATTACACCGTGATATTCTCTCTCTTAACTACAGAATATTCTCCTTAACTATACAATCCTAATTATACTACAATTCCTACAATTATGGAGAGTGACTCATGCCAACACTCCCCCTCAAGTTGGAACATACAGATCACGGATGCCCAACTTGTCAAGTGAGTCAAAAAACGCCCTGCTAGAAACTGCCTTTGTAAGACTGTCCGCCAACTGCTCCTCAGTAGGTACGAAGGGAAAAGAGATGATTTGTTGATCCAGCTTCTCTTTGATGAAGTGTCTATCAACCTCCACATGTTTTGTGTGATCATGTTGGACATGATTCTGAGCAATTTCAACTGCAACTTTGTTATCATAGAATAAGGGCATGGCTTTCTTCTGCTTGAACCCCAAATCCCTCAACAAGTGCCTCAACCACAACATCTCACAAACTCCACGAGCCATTCCTCTATATTATGCTTCAGCACTAAAACGAGTCACCACCTTCTGTTTCTTACTCTTCCAAGTAACTAAATTCCCACCTAAAAACGTAAAGTATCGGGAAGTGGACCGTCGATCAGTTATACAACCTGCCCAGTCTGCATCTGTATACCCCAAAACATCCAAATGCCTATGCTTAGAAAACACCAACCCCCTTCCAGGAGTAGACTTCAAGTACCTCAAGATCCTGACTACAGCTTCCATATGAGCCTTACTAGGATTATGCATGAACTGACTCACAACGCTAACTGCATAAGCTAAGTCTGGTCTAGTGTGTGACAAATAAGTTAATCTTCCAACTAACCTCTGATATCTTGCCTTATTCGTAGGTACTTGATCTGTATACTCAGCTAACCGATGGTTCTGCCCAATGGGTGTGTCAGCTAGTTGGCAATCAAGCATACCGTCCCTGCTAATAAGTCAAGGACATACTTTCTCTGGCTCAACATAATACAATCTTTCCTCTAGCAACTTCTATTCCCAAGAAATATTTCAAACTCCCCAAGTCTTTCATTTCAAATTCTGCTGACAATGCACTCTGCAACTTCTTAATCTCGTCAAGATCATTACCTGTCACCACCATGTCATCCACATAAATAATTAAAGCTATAACTTTACCCTTCTGATGCTTAAGGAATAAGGTATGATCTAAATTGCTATGCCTATACCCAATCCTCCTCATGAATGTTGTAAATCAACCAAACCAAGCTCTTGGAGATTGTTTGAGGCCATATAGGGACTTCCTTAAATGACACACCACCTTGACTCCAGTGGAAGTACCATATCCCAGAGGCAAGTCCATGTATACTTCTTCATTCAAATCACCATGCATGCAAGAAGGCATTTTTTTACATTAAATTGTTGCAAAGGCCAATCAAGATTAGCTGCTAGAGACAGAAGTACCCAGATTGTATTGATCTTTGCTACTGGTGCAAAAGTTTCATCATAGTCCACACCATACTTCTGGGTATAACCCTTCGCTACTAGCCTTGCCTTATATCTGTCCACCGAACCATCTGAATTGTGCTTCACTGTATATGCCCATCGACACCCAACTGTTTTCTTTCCAGGAGGTAGTGATACTATCTCCCACGTTTGGTTTTTTTCAAGTACATCCATCTCTACAACCATTACCTTTGCCCACTTCTCATCCTTCATTGCATCCTGCACTTTACTAGGAAGTGACACAGAAGATAATTGATTCACAAAGGCTACATACGGTTTAGACAACCTATGAGTAGACACATAATTAGCTACAGGATATTTGGTCTTAGCACACAAGCTTGGTTCATATTTCTTGGCAGGCTGGCCACGATTGGACCATTCTGGTAAGACTCGTGTTTGAACATGTGTAGAATCAGTTAAAGGAGTAACACTATTCGACAAAGGTGGGTTATGGGACAAAGGCAACCTGCTACATACCTCAGATGAAGATTGAACAGGGGAGACCACTGATGGAGAGGGAGAGACTGAATGATTCAGAGCTTCTTCTTGAAGGGTAGACGATTCGACAATTGCATTTTCTGTGTCGGAACTAACAATGCTCTGTTCGGTAGTCGCATGGCGAAGAGTAGACGATTCAGTAATTGCTTTTTCTGTTTCTGAACTTGTATTGCTCTGTTCGGCAGTTGCATGGCGAAGGCTAGACGATTTAGCAATTTCCTTTTCTATTTCGGAACTCGTAACGCTCTGTTCAGCAATTGCCTTTTCAATTTGTACAGGAGTGTCATTGTTTTCTGGGGCATTTGACACTTCCTCTTCACAAACCAATTGATCGTTTGAGATAAAGTGATCGATCGTTGACCTGTTTGGCACTGTCCTTCATAAAAAAACACCCTGCTCCCCTTGACTATGAGTTGTAGAAGGTGGAAAATAACATGTCACATCCATGGTGACATAAAATCTTTGAGAGGGAGGATGATAACACTTGTATCCTTTCTGTTGAGTCCCATACCCGACAAAGATACACTTTACAGCCTTTGCATCTAACTTAGAACGTTGGTTCTTATAGAGATGGACATAGGCTACACAACCAAAGACACGAGCAGGAAGGGTATTAAGAGATGGGATAGAGACCTAACAAGACAATACCTTAAATGGAATACGACCTTGAAGAGAGGAAGATGGGAGACGATTAATAAGATGGGAAGCACACAACACTACCTCTCCCCAAAGGTATTTAGGCATATTGGCACTAAGGAGAAGAGTCCGACCCATGTCTAACAAATGTCAATTCTTCCACTCAGAGACTCTATTCCGTTTCTGGTGTTTGTGGGCAAGTGGTTTGGTGAACAATTCCATGAGATTGGAATTAATCACGAAATGAATGATTAACAAACCCCCCCCCCCCCCCCCATTATCAGACCGAAAGACCTTAATACGAGCATCATATTGGGTACGAACAAAATTATGGAAGGCTGTAAAGGCAGAGAAAACTGCATCTTTTGACTTAAGCAAAACAACCCAAGTTAATATGGTGAAGTCATCAATGAATAAAACAAAATAATATATTCCTGAAAGAGTTGAATTTCTTGAAGGTCCCCATAAATCAGAATGAATTAATTCAAAAGGCATTGTACTAGACTGAAAGCTAGAAGGATAACTAGACCTATGACTCTTGGCTAAAGCACAGGTTTCACAATGTAGACTAGAATCACTTATTCCCAAAAAAAGAGAAGGCATGGACTTCTTCATGACACCAAAGGATGGGTGACCCAAATGACGATGCCATAACCACAATTCATTCATCCGATCAGAACTCAATGTCAGGGCAACATGACCTTGTGGACTTGATGGTGCTTGTGTCTATCCTCCGTACATGCAATCCAAGTGAAACAGTCTCTCCCTCAAATCTCCCTTTCCAGTTATCACCCGAGTACATAGATCCTGAAAGATAACATACATAGGATAAAAGGTGATAGAGCATTTTTTTTGTGTGGTTAATTGAGACACAGACAAAAGATGATGAGATAAAGAGGGTACATAGAGGACAATATAAAGAGTAATGGACAGTGTAACCTGGACTAACCCAATTTCTAAGACCGGAAATGACTCACCATTGGCATTAGAAACATGTGTTATGGATGGGGAGGACAACGTGACAAAGAAGACTTATCATAGGTCATGTGATCAGACGCACCAGAATCAATTATCCATGTATCACGACCAGTAAAGCCAGAAACATTTAAAGCGACACCAATTTTACCTCGATTCTCCTGAGTTAGGAAAACATTACCCATAGTTTGATCTAGATCTTCCACATTATAGAAATCAGGTTCCTGCTCCTGCACCAGTTGCATTGCCGCCGTGCTTTTCTGACCATTGTTACTTCTTTTCCAACCAGGATTATTGGAGTGGAGTCTTAGCAACTTGGGGCATTGACTCTTGTAGTGGCCAACAGTTTTACAATAGTTGCAAGTCACCTGACTGTTGAACAACGAACTAAGGGACAAATATGCCATGCTTCTTCTTCAAGCAGCAACACAAACCACAAAATTTGACATGGCTAATGAAGGAGAGGCTGACAGAAAAGTATTGCAAACTTTAGGGTTTTAGGGTAAAAAGAACAGAGGATGAAGACAAAGGACAAACTCTTAAAGAGTACAAAGACAAATTTGCAGCGGAAACAAATGAACAGAGTCCAGACAGATCACTGCTCTGATACCAAGTCAAACAGAACAAAGACAAAGGGAAAGTTTGGGAATTTCTGATAATTGATCTTCTCCAAAGATGGAGTACATATACAAAGTATACACATTCCTAATAGGAAACTAATTACACCAAGATATTCTCCCCCTTAACTACATAATATTCTCCTTAACTATACAATACTAATTATACTACAATTCCTACAATTATGGAGAGTGACTCGCGCCAACATCTTTATCATCGAGAAGTATACCCTGCATAAAAAGGGAATTTGATAATTAGCTAATTGTTGAAGGAAAATCAAGTCTTGTGTGCCTAATCAAACTAGGAGTAGTAATAGGAGATAAGGTTCTAGAATTCCTAATCCTACTCGGATTAGTATTCCTTGTAACATTAGAACATGTACTTTGTAATCCCTATATATAGGGCTCCTATTCTCAATAATATAATGATAATTCTCTCTTCAATTCTCTCTCGAATCTCTTTTACTTAAGCACGTTATCAGCACGAGTTCTAACCAAAAACCCGAAAACCTTCTCCACCGTTGCACCTAGCCCGAGCTAGCCGAGCCACCTACGGCTTCCATGAGCCTACAACCTTGTAGCCCTCTCAGACCAGCCCCCTCCTACTTCTTTGCTGCCCCTGCAGCCTTCTCGGACCACCACACACCACTGTTGGCCCTGCAGTACAGCAGGACGCTCGTCCCTGTGCAGATCAGCCTGCTTGCACGCCCCGAAACTTCTTGATTGTGACCTCAGATGAAAATCCTTCCTTCACCAAAGTTTTTTGTCTCTGTCTCTTCTATCTGACCTCTGAATTTCAGCCTTATTGGAGTTGTCGTAAGACTTATACACCAATCGAAGTGAAAGCTGTCCAGAGGCAAATCTGCTCAGAATTTCAACAAAAAATCCTTGAAAACCACCGCTCCCACCTTCAAGCATCATTGCAGTAGCCCCTAGGGCATGCTAGCCTCATCTGCGTGCCTACACGACCCTGCGCAAGCATCCATCGCCCAGCTCCTCGGCCAGACCTGTATCGGCCACACAACAGGAATTGAAAGATTGTTTGCAATCCCTAACCCAAGATCGATAGCACACCTGCATCAACACGTGTGTGAATTGAGAATTTCAAATTCCGAAATTCATGAGTAAGTATGCACTAGTAAGTTGTTCCCGTTTTTGAATTTATTTTTATTTTTCTTCGGGGACTTACAAAGTCCTTCTTCTACATCCCACCTTTCTATAATGTGGGTTCAATTTGCTAAAGCGGAATCGTGGGGATTCACGCTACATACGAACTAAGAGCATTCGTAATCTTCAGACTAAGAGCGTTCGTGAGCATCAATTTTCACGAACTAAGAGTGTTCGTAGGCTATGGACTAAGAGCGTTCGTAAGCATAAAAATTTGACAATATAAACGTCATTGGTTTCAATCCAAAAATTTGGAAACTATCAACAAAGACAGTGGTTATAACTGTTTCTCACTAGGCGTACTCAAGAGTAATTGTGATGTCTAGGAAAGTTTGAACTGAGAGAACGGTTTTAAAAGTGAGCAACGCGCTACCAAAATCTCGCCTTACCTTATTTGGTCACAACCAAATTGAAATTACCAAACGGATTAAGTAATTACTACTTGTCTAAGCTTGATTATCCTTTTTGGATTAAATTTAGAAACTTTGACGTAATCGTTGGCTTTCATTGAAATAAAGTGTCGATTTTGATTTGAACTTTATTCATTTAAGTATGTTTTCCAGAGAGCTAGAATGCCTCGTGGATAGTGCTACTACACACACCATACTTCGAAATAGGCAGTTATTTCTTGAGATGATGCCTACTCGATCTTCAATGACTACGATGGCAGGGTCATTGCACCTACATGTGCAAGAACAAGCATAATTAGCTGTAATAAAGCCACGCTCATTGTACCGCCAGGGGTACCGACTCTCACCAAAGGAGTGATCTGCGAAGGCACAGCCAGGAGGACTACCACCCGAGCCCTGGATGGCCCCCAAATCATTGCTGACGCGTAGTCACGCGCCGTGCCAAGATAGCATCAGAAGCTCCAAACTCTCAGAATCAAAGCACATCACTCCCACATCGAAAACAAGAAGAAGATCAACCTCCTCCTCACCTATAAAAGGTTCTCTCCTCTCTCCTCATTAATTACGCATTTTACTACTCATTTATTGTTATGCTGCCTATACGTGTTGACTGACTTAGGCATCGGAGAAGTGAAGACCACCCAACGCGGTCTCCCTCTGATGCCCTGTCTCTCATGTGACAGCTAGCGGAGGCCATCAAATCCTCAGAGTAGCTGTCCGCCCACCGGACCCGCCTTAAATGAAAGATCGGCTACCGCCAGACTTTGAGCATTAACATTGGCGCCGTCTGTGGGAACCCTTGAACAAAAGGTCATCCCGCCACAATCACCATGACTAACGGTAACGGGGGAAACGCTGAAGAGCAGGTAGACCAGTCAGCCATCCCCCAACCTACCCGCCCAGTGGTAGACGTCAACCGCGCACTATTCAGCACCTCGGTAAACCCTAGCGGTGAGACAAACCTAAGCAGCAGCCGCCCACCAGGCCAAGATCTCACCTCTCTATATGAGCTGGAACTGGTAGACCTTCATACGGCAAACAGAGAACGTGAACAAGAGCGCAAAGAAAAGGCCGAGGCCCAAAAGCAGGTGGCCACATTGGTATCACGTTTTAATGAACTAAGAAGAACGCTGGAGGCAACCGCCAATCCGGCATCGAGCGAACAGTCACGGAGCACCAGGCACAGCCGACCTAGTACCGGCGCATTAATACCAACACCAGTTGTACATATGCAGGTCCCGCTGGACCCACCAGAGCTATTAGGAATGGGGCTGCCCCCCGTGCCCCAGTTAATGTTAGAGCAGGAGGCAGAATCATCGCTGCAGCCCCACCGCTGGAGACCAAGGGCAAGAACTGAGGGAAGCCCACCTTCTCCCAGGAGGGGATCAGTCCAGCGGAGTGCCCGATCAGGCCCCATTGGCGACGCAACCGCTCAAATACTGGAAAGGATGCAGAAGTTGGAGCAAAGGTTAACCCGAGCGGAGTCAGGCACCCCGGCTCCAATTTCAAATCCACTTCTCTCGTCCAGGCCAGGACCATTCACCGCTGCAATCCTACAGGCTATCAGACCGGCATACGCAAAGACTCCAAAAATGTCACATTACAGCGGCAAGACTGACCCCTTCGTCCATATCGACACCTTCAAGAAGGTCACCAACAACAAAGGATTCGATGATGCCACTCTGTGCCATCTGTTCAACGAAACGCTGGACAATGAGGCAATGAATTGGTTCTTCGAATGCCCATCGGGATCCATTGACTCTTTCCAAGCATTGTTACACGCTTTCCTTTCTCGGTTCATCCTATTGTCAGCCAGACACCACAGTGCAAGCCAACTGTTCAACGTCAAGCAGGGTATGGAGGAAACACTAAAGGCCTTCGTCACAAGGTGGCGAGCGGCAGCATCTCAGTGCCGTGATCTTGATAAAACAATGGCTTCAGCGGCTTTTAAGCAGGGACTCCTCAAGGGGCCATTCCTCTATCACCTCAACTACAATCATCCAAATGCGGTGTACGACCACCTCATGAGTGAGGCGGTCATTCATGCCCAAGTGAAATTCATCACATATGGAGAAACCCTACTGCCACCAGCAGCGCTAGCAAAATCAGCATATCCCTCCTCCAGCCTGCAGGGGACCGCTAACAAAACCCTCAACACACCACCAACTGATAAAAAGAGGGAATGGCAACAGGGCCAGTACCAGAACAAGTGGCAGAAGGACCAACACTATAAGGGAAACCGCCCATCCCATGGGGACAACCGCAACAAATCGACGGAGTCCTCTGAGCGGTACGCAGTATTTACTGTCCTCAAAGCCTCGTATGTGGAAATATACAATCAGTGCAAGGATCAGATCCCACCACCGCCCCCGGGGAGATACCCAAAGGTCTGAAAGCCAAGAAACACCGGCAGGTGGTGCAAATACCATGAGGACAGCGGTCACAATACCAATAGCTGAAATACTCTCAAAACGGCCATTGAAACCTTGTATCGTGATGGCAAGATGAAGCAATTCAAGGTGCGCCAACCGCCACCTGTGATCGCCGACATAGAGCTCTTAGGCCGCATCAACACCATCGACGGAGGTGCTCCAATCACCAACATGTCTCACAGGGCATCAAAGCGTTATGCACGAGATAATCACCCAAAGGAAGTCTGCAACATCCGCTACGAAAGATCCGCAAAACTCCCAAAGTCTGGTTGGGAGCCCATTACCTTCTCAGATGAGGAGGAACGCGGAGTACATCTGCCCCATGACGACCCATTCTCAACAAAATGTCAGTCGGAAGGATCCTGGTAGATAGGGGATCCGTTGTCAACGTTATATTCAGTGCTTGTTACAACGACCTTAAGCGAAACAAAAAACTACTCCAAGATCATGAACCACTGATCAGTTTCTCCGGTGACGTCACGCAACCGCTGGGTTCTGGCTACATGCGGCTAGTTATCGGTATTAGTCCATGTATGGCGGAGATACATACGGAGTTCATAGTTGTCGATTGTTTCAGCTCATATAACGCCATCATTGGTCGACCAGCACTCAACAAGCTCAAGTGCATCACAGCCGGATACATGCTGCTCATGAAGTTCCCCATACCAACCGGCACAGGCATTATCAGGGGAAGTCAGCAATTGGCACTCGAATGTTATTCAACTACCATTGGACGATCATCCCGCTGCCATGAGATCCTCGCGGTACGGAGTCAGGTTCTGCCACTAAATATCTTCGAGGATCCCAGGGATGACGAAAAGAAGTACGTAAAGATGGAGCCGGTCAACCCAGAAACATCATTAAAGGTTATCAGCATCTCTGACGATCACCCTGAGCTGACAGTCTGCATAGGCGCTCAATTATACCCAGAGCTGGCGGCGGAACTCACTCAGTTCCTACTTGACAACGCTACGGTCTCTGCTTGGTCATATACCGACATGCCAGGTATCTCCCCTGAAATCATCACGCACAAGTTTAGCATCAAACCATCCTCCTACCCTATCAAGCAGAAGCGCAGAGCCTTCGACGAAGAGAAATACCGTGCTATAGGAGAAGAAGTTGCCAAGCTGCAGAGCATTCATCCGCCAAGTCATCTATCCCCAGTGGATTTCCAACCTGGTTATGGTCAAAAAAGCTAGCGGCAGGTGGCGGATGTGTGTCGACTTCAAAAATCTTAATAAGGCATGCCCTAAAGATAGCTTCCCACTACCCCGCATTGATCAGTTGGTTGATGCAACCGCTTGACACGAGATCCTCAGCATGATGGATGCTTTCTCTGGCTATAATCAGATCAGGATGCATCCCGACGACTAGGAATGCACCACCTTCACTACCGACAAAGGCCTGTATTGTTACAACATTATGCCTTTCGGTCTGAAGAACGCAGGGGCAACTTATCAGCGACGGATGAACGCCATGTTTGCGGAACATCTGGGCAAGATAATCGAGGTCTACGTAGACGACATGTTGGTCAAGAGTATAAAGGCCAGCGAACATGTGGCAAACCTCAAAATCATAATAAACATCCTCTTGGCCTACGGTATGTGCCTCAACCCAGAAAAAAATTTCTTTGGCGTCACCGCCAGCAAATTTTTGGGTTATATTGTTAGTGAATGAGGCATCGAGGCTAACCCTGACAAGGTGCAAGCCATCCTCGACTTGAAGGACCCAGAATGGAAGGTGCACGTCCAAAGCCTCCAAGGCAAGCTAACCGCCCTGTCTCGATTCATCTCCAGACTGACCGACAGGTGCGCCCCATTCTTCAAAGTCCTTAAAACAACCCACAAGAAAATCATCGACTGTTACCCAGAGTGCTAGGCGGCGTTCCAGAGCTTGAAGGATTACCTGGCGGCAGTTCCACTCCTTTCCATTCCTGTACAAGGCGAAACACTATACATATACCTAGCGGTATCTCAGTCGGCGGTAAGCTGCGCCATATTCCGGCGGGAAAACCAGGATAAGCTCCTAGTGTTATATGCCGGTAGAGGCATGAACGGAGCGGAAACACGGTATCCTCCCTTGGAGCAACTCGCTCTCGCACTCATCGTTGTAGCCAGACGCCTCCGCCAGTACTTCCAAGCCCACACAATCCATGTGCTAACCAATCAACCGCTGAGACAGGTAATGCAGAAACCTGAGCATTCAGGGCACCTCAGCAAGTGGGCCATTGAGCTCAGCGAGTTTGACATCAATTACAAGCCGAGAACCGCCATGAAAGACCAGGCGGTGGCAGACTTCATTGCTGAGCTCACCGAGCGTCAATCCAAAACCGATGCACGACCCGCAACGGAAATGATAACCGCTGAAAAGCCATCTCCCCAGCAGTTAGACTGGAACCTGCACGTGGACGGCTCTTCTAGCGCCAAGGTCAGCGGCGCCGGAATCAACTGGACAGGTCCTGGGGGGCTGAATGCGGAGTACGCGTTGAAATTCAACTTCAAGACTTCCAACAATATGGTGGAGTATGAAGCACTCATTGCCGGCCTACTCCTGGCCATTGATTCAGGGGCCGACAGTGTCAACATATTCAGCGATTCTCAGTTAGTCGTTAACCAAGTCAACGACAGATTTCAGGCCAAGGACTAGCAGTTGGCAGCATACTTAGGGTACGTTAGGACACTACTTAAAAAATTCAAATTCCACACCATCACACAAATTCAAATTCCACAGCAGATATTGAAATCTTGCCACAAATGCCAACAATATGCTGATTTTCCACTCGCCCCGGCGGAACCACTGTCAGTCATCATCTGTCTATGGATTCACTCCACGTGGGGCCTGGACTTGATGGGAAAATTCCAAACCGCGAAGGGCCAATTCAAATACATCATCGTTGCTATCGACTATAACAACAAATGGATAGAGGCGGAACCCCTGACGACAATAACTACCGCCAAAGTAATTCACTTCCTCTGGAAGAACATCTACTGTCGCTACGGGGTCCCGCATACAATCATCACAGACAACGGCACACAGTTCAATAACAAGGAACTCATCTCTTTCACCGCCAACCTGGGTACCAAAATGTGTTTCACATCCGTCGCTCACCCTCAAACAAACGGCCAGGTCGAAGCGGCAAACAAGATAATCAAGAAGCTGTTACAAAAGAAACTCGACAGGGCCAAGGGTCTGTGGGCGGAGAAACTCCCGGAAGTTCTATGGGCCATCAGAACGACCCCAACTTCCGCCACTGGTGAAACCCCTTTTTGTATGATGTTTGGAACTGAGGCCGTCCTGCCTATCGAGGTAACTCAACCAACCTCTAGGGTCGAAGGCTACTGCCCAGAGACCAACATCGATGGAGTCAACCTTGACAGGATCTCCTAGAGGAAAAATGACATAAAGCCCATCTGCACAACCTGCAAAATAAGCAGCGGGTCTCCAGTTTCTACAACACCCGGGTCAAAGCTTGTAACCTCCAACTGCTGGACTGGGTAATGAAGCAAGTCATACCGCTGCCAACTAAATTCCGCCCTACTTGGGAAGGTCCATACAAAATTGTAGAAGTCATTAGCCCAGGCACCTTCTACTTAATGGACAAGGATGGCGTCACAACGATCCACCCTTGGAATACCGAACACCTTCGGTATTACTACAAATAGACATGCCGCTACCCAAGAGCATCTTGACTTAGCTAAATTTTTGTTCAATATTTAGCTAAGGGAAGCTACCCAATGAGTACGACCCCGCTTTTGTAAACCCTGTTCAGGCAGCTATCAACGAAACAAGGAATTATTCAAACCATTGTTACCAAGTCTAGCACTAGGGGCAAATGGCAACTCCAGTTAGCGGACCATGTCCGCTACATTGTGCACTTGGACCAATTTTAATTCCTTTAATGTTCCATTCGTTGGCAAAAGGCAAAATTGTCAAAACTCTAGCGGTATAAGACATAAAAAAAAAAAACATAACCAAATTCCGTAACTTCATATACTTAGAAATTTTTTTTCATTACATCAGATAATTACGCCTCAACGGCTACAAAAATAGTTCCACTTCCATCTTTCGAGGGTTGGCGGGGTTGGCTCAGTTTCCTTCGGGGTCTCCACCTTCAGTGTCCGGCGGCGGTTGTTGACGGCTTG
>LYNE01000458.1:78045-104382 GCA_001662545.1 Rosa x damascena | reverse complement strand
TTTGGGAAGGTTTCGTGGCCGGTAGCTCAAGTTATCAAGCCTGGAGCAAAAACGGGTTTTTCGGCCCCCGCCGCCGTCTCCGGTGGTTCTGCAGCGCAAGGCCGCCTCCTACAGCTGTGCAAGATCGAGTTGAAGCTGTGGGAGGTGATTTGGTACGGATTGGTGGCCGATGGTGCGAGAGAGATAATGGAGAGCTTTTGCTCTGTTTTTCGGACGTGAAACAGAGAAATGAGAGAGAGAGAGTTGTCTATTGCTTGCTTAATTGATTAGTTGTTCAATCAAGTACAATCATGAAGGAGATAAAGTACCGGTTACTACTGCCTAAAACATGGAAAAGTGGTCTGCCACCAATTCACTTTGATTAAAAGTAAAAACTCGGTTATTACAACAACGGCCCTGATCAGGTACGTTCACCCCCGTCACTTGGGTACTAAGATTGGGCTCGCTACCCAACACCCTCTGCCCCGTGCAGCTCCCCCTCAACAAACAATTTGCCTACCATCCGGAGGTCCGTCTTGGCTAGGGAGTGGGGTACTCCCTGGTGGGCCTAGAAGGGGCCCACCAGAAAGGGTATAAAGCGTTCGCTCAGTAAATCCATGGCTGACAACGCACTGACGCTAATTATGCTTTTGCAAGTCTAGCGGAAGTAACGCTTCACACCGCCGATCAACTCCCCAATCAAGATTGCCCTCCTTGACTAGGGACTTGGGGGACTTGTACCTACATGTGCAAGAACAAGCATAATTAGCTGTAATAAAGCCACGCTCATTGTACGGCCAGGGGTACCGACTCTCACCAAAGAAGTGACCTGCGAAGGCACAGCCAGGCGGACTACCACCCGAGCCCTAGATCGCCCCCAAATCATCGCTGACGCACCGAGCCAAGATAGCATCAGAAGCTCTAGACGCTGGGAATCAAAGCACATCTGTCCCACATCGAAAACAAGAAGAAGATCAACCTCCTCCTCACCTATAAAAGGTTTTCTCCTCTCTCCTCATTAATTACGCATTTTACTACTCATTTATTGTTATGCTACCTATACGTGTTGACTGACTTAGGCATCGGAGAAGTGAAGACCGCCCAACGCAGTTTCCCTCTGATGCCCTATCTCTCGTGTGACAGCTAGCAGAGGCCATCAAATCCTCAGAGTAGCGGTCCGCCCACCTGACCTGCCTTAAACAAAAGATCGGCTACCGCCGGACTTTGAGCATTAACAGTCATCTAAATTGATTCATGGTCAAGGACCAGCTCAATTCTTGTTACCACATGGCACAATCATTAATGTCACTGAAGCTCTCTACGCTCCTAGGGCCGAAAGAACCGTTTTGAGCTTCAAAGATATAAGAGCCAATGGATTTCATGTGGAAACACATTGTGAGAATGGACAAGAATTCCTTTGCATCACCATTAATGACTACGGACATAAAAGAGTCTTAGAGAAACTTATGTGTTGATCTAGTGGGTTGTATGCAACCACTATTTTTAATTGAATCCAATCATGTTATGAGAGATGATTTATGGGATTCTAACACATATAGGCTTTGGCATGACCGTCTGGGACACCCAGGTCATGATATGATGATCCGTATATTAAAGACTTCACACGGACATCCATTCTTCAGAACGAATTCTTCAAAATGAAGAGAAGTAAGAACCAAAAATTGGTTCGAGGAGATACACCTGCGCCTTACGGTGTCAAGCCTGTGCAAGACCGGCCACTTAGGGCCGGTGCCGTCTACCCCCTAAGGCAACAACATGGCTTTGATGCCATGGACCATTCTTTGACTCCTCCTTCTACTTCTAAAGTCAATTGGGACTTCATGGCTCAACCAAAATCCTCATTGCTTGTTTCTAAAGCCCATCATTTGTTCTACAAAGCCTGCTCTTTAGCAAAATTAGGATCGAGACCATCCTATGCAAAGGACACTAAAGAAAATATACCATTCTTGCAAAGAATTTAAGGTGATATATATTTGTGGACCTATTCAACCACCATGCAGACTATTTAGATATTTTATGGTGTTGGTTGATGCATCGACACGCTGGTCACATGTCATGCCATTGTCTACTAGGAACGCTGCATTTGCTAAACTCCTAGCCCAGATTATTAAGTTAAGGGCTCACCACCCCTGATCATCCTATTAAGTCTATAAGATTAGACAATGCTGGGAGTTTATATAAAAAACTTTTGATGATTATTGCATGGCCATTGGGATTGATGTTGACCATCCTGTTCCTCATGTTCACACCCAAAATGGTCTCGCAGAAGCTGCCATTAAATGACTACAAATGGTCGCTAGGGCATTGGTAATGAGCACCAATCTCCCTATTTCTGCTTGGGGCTATGCAATATTGCATGCAGCTATGCTTATTCGTCTAAGGCCCACTGCCACTCAACCCTTCTCTACGTCCCAGATGGTGACTGGGTATGAGCCTAATGTCTCACACCTACGCATATTTGGGTGTGCAGTTTATGTGCCAATTGCGCCTCCACATCGCACCAAAATGGGTCATTAACGATGATTAGGCATTTACGTTGGATATGATTCTCCAACGATTGTCCACTATTTAGAACCCTTGACAGGCGATCTCTTTACAACAAGATTTGCGGATTATCACTTCGATGAGACAGTCTTCCCATCGTTAGGGGGACATAAGAACATCAATGTTCAACATAAACAACAGGAATTGTCATGGTCTTTCCCCACTTTGTCTCATCTTGATCCCCGAACCGCACAGTCCAAAATTGAAGTGCGGGGAAGTCTCGATCTTCAGAACGTAGCAGAATCAATGCCTGATGTGTTTTATGATATCGCTAAAGTGACAAGAGTACACATACCTGCTGCAAACGTGCCTGCAAGGATTGATGTCCCTAAAACTATAGGGCATGATGCCACCTCAAGAGCACATGAGTATGACGCCAATGTCCCCTCCCATGGTGACATTATGACTAGGCCCACGGCTCCTGCCAGGAAGCGCGGGAGGCCCATAAGTTCGATGGATTCTCGTCCAAGAAAGAAAGCGAGTTTGGCACAAAATAATTCATTAATCATCGATGTAAATAATCCATCTCATGAGAATATTCCGGATTATGGTTATGTCCAAGAGATATCATTGGGGGACACTCCACTGTCAGAACCAATTCCAGAGAATAGAGAGATCTCCATGAATTACACTAGTGTACATGAGATGATGGAAAGGAATCCTATGGCAATTGATGATGCATTTTCATATCATGTTGCAAAAGGAATTATAGAATATGATGATATTGAACCTCACTCTGTTGAAGAATGTCAACGAAGAGTGGATTGGCCTAAATGGAAAGTTGCCATCCAGGCTGAATTAGATTGACTAGCAAAGAGACAGGTAATTGGGCCTATAACGCAGACACCCCAGATGTAAAACCTGTTGGCCATAAATGGGTCTTTATTAGAAAGCGTAATGAGAAAAATGAGGTGGTTAGATATAAAGCACGCCTTGTGGCGCAAGATTTCTCACAACGCCCTGGAATCGACTACGGGGAGAATTATTCTCCCTTAATGGACATTATAACGATCCGCTACCTTGTCAGTTTGGTAGTTTCCGAAAAACTTGACATGCAGCTTATGGATGTGGTTACAGCATATCTCTATGGGGATCTAGATTCAGAGATATATATGAAGGTTCTAGATGGACTTCAATTACCCAAATCAAGTGGCTCTAAACCACGGAGCGCGTTTTCAATAAGATTAAAACGCTTACTATATGGATTAAAACAATTCAGACGGATGTGGTATAACTGTCTAAGTGACAACTTGATTGGGAAGGGATATATTAATAACGAAATATGCCCATGCGTGTTCATTAAAAGAACAAGTTCCGGATTTGCAATCGTAGCAATTTATGTCGATGATATGAACCTAATTGGAACTCTAGATGAGTAAAAGGAAATTGCTAAATATTTGAAATCCAAATTTGAGATGAAAGATCTTGGGAAAACACAGTTTTGTCTCAGTTTAGAACTTGAGCACAGTTGTGATGGAATTTTGATCCATCAGTCTACATATACTCAGAAAATCTTAAGGCGCTTTAATGAAGATAAAGCAAAGCCTGTGAGTACTCCCATGATCAGTCGTAGTCTTGAGCCCGGAAAAGATCTGTTTTGTCCAAAGGATGAGGACGAAGAACCATTAGAGGCTGAAGTGCCCTATTTAAATGCAATATGCACATTATTGTACTTAGCTCAATGCACAAGACCGGACATCCCCTTCGCAGTGAACTTGTTAGCTCAACATAGCTCTACGCCAACACGCCGCCATTGGATTAGTGTGAAGACAATCTTTTGATACCTACGAGGTATGATTGATATGGGCTTATTCTATCCCTACATAGAGAAAAGGAATGACGAAAATTTGGGACCGGACCCCAAGAGGCAAATTGCCACCGTCCATAACATGATCGCCAGCCATGTTGCCGCCGCCAACTCCCCCACCGCCCATGGTAGCCGGCCTCACCCTACTCCCCTCCATCAAAACAAAAATGATGTTTTGATGGGTTTGTTGATGTAGGGTACCTCTTTGACCCTCACAAAAGTCGCTCCCAAACGGGTTATGTCTTTACCATGGGAAGCACTGCGATATCTTGGAGGTCTACAAAGCAGAGTCTTGTTGCTACTTCCTCAAATCATGCAGAGATTATTGCTCTACATGAAGCTGTGCGTGAATGCATATGAATAAGGTCTGTAATTAGACATATTCAAGGAAGTTGTGGTTTGAAGTCTACCATAGATGAACCTACATGCATTTATGAGGATAATGCAGCTTGTATTGAACAAATGAAGTTAGGTTTCATCAAGGGCGACAACACCAAGCACATATATCGCCTAAGTTCTTTTATAATCAGCAACAACAATCACTTCTAAGGATTGAAGTGAATCAAATCTAATCAGATGATAATGTAGCGGACTTATTCACTAAGTCGTTACCTAAATCCACCTTCGAGAAACATGTGAAGAGCATCGGATTGAGAAAGTTATCCGAACTCCCATGATTGTAGCAATCAAGGGCAGATATCGACATCAGGGGATGTTATGATGTCTACATGTTCGATCTCGAAGAGTAGATCGAGGACGTATTGTACTCTTTTTCTCCTCCCCAAGCGTGTTTTTGTCCCACAGGGTTTTTCACTCGAGCAAGGTTTTTAACAAGGCAACGGATCAAGCGTCACCACCAAGTTTGAGAGGCAGAAGGGGGAGTGTTGAAGGAAAATCAAGTCTTGTGTGCCAAATCAAACTAGGAGTAGTAATAGGAGAAGGTCCTAGAATTCCTAATCCTACTCGGATTAGTATTCCTTGTAACATTAGAACATGTACTTTGTAATCCCTATATATAGGGCTCCTATTCTCAATAATATGATGACAATTCTCTCTTCAATTCTCTCTCGAATCTCTTTTACTTAAACACTAATTTTTTAGGCACATAATTGATATCATTTTCACAAGTGATGTTGGATTACATTATACATACCCTGTAAACAATACCAAATCCTCCCCGTCCAAGTTTATTTGCTTCCGAAAAGTTATTTGTGGCAGCTCTAATGGAGCGAAAGTCGAATTACAAAGCTTCCGCAGATTTGATTTCTTCTGCTCTTTCTTAATGGGAAGAAAAAATTAAGTCCATTGCATGTGTAAGTTCTAACCATACCATATACCTGACATGCAGTTATCTCAATTACCTTCAATTCTTTTCCTCGTATTCTTCACTCTCAGATAGGTGCAGGTGGACATAATTAGAATCAAGAAGGAAACAACCGTTGCCATAGCAATAATGATGACAGTCCCTGCAGATGTTCTGCTCTTCTTACTTCCTGCAATAATCATAAATCAATGTTCTGATCTGCTCAAAGCATTCTGGGGCTGACTTTTCATTAGTTCATACTTTTTAAATATCTATTCGCTATGTATAAAAGAAAGGACTAGTTATGTATGATCTTGTATTACCCTGCAAAAGTCACCAATGTTCATTGATCAAAGATGAATCTGAATTTTCAGTTAATGAATTAGTCTATGTGGTATTCATCCATTGAAAATTGGGAATCTAACATGGTGTCCAAAAGTAGCCCCAACGTGCCCCTTTGTTATTCACATTAAGAATTTCCTCCAAGAGGCTACCGTGGCTACTTCATGCACAAATTAATTTCTGGTGATATTTGTTGGAATTTTAGTTGATATTTCAAAATACACAACTATATGATGAAAGGTATTTGCCTTATTTTCTAAATGCGTCAATTTAAATTTTGGAGTTGTGAATTTCAGTTTTGTTTTTAGAGCACTTATTGGGATTATAAATTACAAATCAACTCATATTAATATATATATTTATCATAAGCATAACCCGTCTTGTAATTATTTCATACATGGGGGTTATAACAGTTACCCATTTTGTAACCCCTCTATTATCAATTTATCATTCAATCTCTTTATGATTTGTATAATTATACTAGCTAGCAACTCTTTTATAAGCCAGAACACCACTTGCTCCAAATGCGACAGATATTCTTTCTCTTTCATCATCTCTTTTAAAATTAGTCTCTCTCTCTCTCTCTCTCTCTCTCTCTCTCTTGAATTATTTTTTGTCGTAAAGTTTTAAGAGTTTTACTATTTTACATTTTGCCAAAGGAAAGAATCAAGCAGTTCAAGGATCTAAGTTTGCGAGTGTACGCTTACAAGGATTAACGGTTGTTGTACCCTGCAGGGTAGGGCGCCACAAACCTGGTACACCGAGACATTGTCTCCGAGGGGCGAAATCTACTCTTAAGGGCAGTGTTTTCACGCCTCAACCTTAAACTTTTTTTGAAGTGTAATCATTTGGTGGTGACTCGCAAATCTAAATGATAAGTGTTGATCTTCTATTTTCAACTTATTATGGCATTAATGTGATTATATTTATTTACTAATAAAATATTTTATTTGTGGAATTTTGTAGGAAACGAAATCTGATGACGAAAATATCATCCATCGACCAAATTTTCCAACAATCTTAAGAGTAGATATCGTTGGTGGATGTTTTCTTGTGGAAAGCTTGGATATAAAGATAAGTCTGGTATTCATTTAGTTGTTGTGAGTATAACTCTTTCTCATTCAACAAATTGCATTTCTGCTCTGAAATTTGAAAAGAATATACTGTGAGTTGTTTTAGAATGGAGTTAATATTATTATATCTTTAGATATATCTATGAATGAGTTTGTTCTTGTTGGTTTAGATTATTAGTATGGCAGTTAGCTTCTTGCAGATTGCAAAATGTCCGTTGCATTTTAGTCATACATTAAGTTTCAATTTTATTTTATTTTGGCTTATGATTATAAAGTGTCTGCTTAGCATTTCAATTAAGATCTCAATATGCCCAGATTTTTATTAATCTATTGCATTCATTTCTTTTCTTGAGGTCTTAGTTGTAGAATCGCTGCAAATCTGTATGTAATTAGGATTTTATTTAATTAGGATATCCTGTAATTATGGAAAGATTGTTTCCTATTAGAGTTAGACTACTCCTTTGTACTTGTATATATACCCTCATTGTGGGATGAATCGAATTATCGAATTAACCCTGAATTGAAGTATTCTTTTCTACTTGTTGGAGAGGAAAGATCCCACATTGGAAAAGTGACAAATAAAATATAACTTATAAGTGGGTGGATCTCACCCAATTGTACCGAGGCCTTTTGTGATTAAAACCCAACACCTATCGGGTGGTTAAGTTGGGACAATATCGGTACAATGGTGGGCCACGGGCCACGCTTGTCGCTGTTTAACATTAGTTGTCCGTTGAAAAACAAAGCAGTTTTACAGTTGTACAATTATTACTTTGCTCAAGATGATTTTCAGTGTATATTTTAATTGTTAATGGGTTTTCAGTTTGCATTTGAATGTTGATCCTAGAATTTATATTTTTCGGTTAGTAATGCATGGTGTAATGATGATTTAAGTTGTGTGCAACTATTAATTTTAGTTTAATTTGCATTCACTTCATTGTTCAATGCATTATGTTGTAACTTAAGAACTAACCGTTTTTGCACATTTACTTTTCTATATCAATAGCTTTATATAATATTGTTTTACTATTTTCGTACCATTTATTGTGCATCATTGTTATTAATCTTATGGTTTAGCAAGCGATTTTAATTCTCTGTTATATGATTTGAACTATAATTATTGTCTATGCATTAAAATATTTTTACTGTTATAACTCGAAAAGTTGTTCCTTTGTTGTTGCCTTCGGAATACGTCCCTTCAAAATATTTTTCTTCAAGGAAGAAAAAAAAATATTTGAAATGTTGCCTTCGGATTATTGTTTCTTCGGAAATAATAAAGTTGTTGCCTCTCAATATTTCCGTTGCCTCTTGATTAAGATGATGCCTCGGTTACCTGAAAAATAAATGTGTTATCATGAATAATGCATTGAGAAATTATTTTGTTAATTTACATTGATGGTTGCCTATGGCAATTTGCTGCCTCGGAATATTAATGTCCCTACAGTTGATGTCCTCGAAAAAGGAAAAAATGTTGCCTTAAAGTTTGGTTACAGGTAATAAGGATTGCCTCATTTACATCTTGAATAATGAATCAGACCCTATCCTATGGATTAGATATAACGGTTGTCTCATGCTTTAATGGTAATGAATATGGTTGCCTTGAGAATTTGGATACGAGAAAATAGTTTCCTAATTCTATATTATTGGTGCTTCCGGATATAATGCATAGACAACAAGTCTCTAAACATGGTTCCCTAGCCATATTTGCTAAGATGATTAGCTCTATATGCTGCCTTAAGTTTCTGAGCTGCCTTTCGAATTTTCGTTGCCTTTCGGTCAATGTTGCTTCAAAACAAATAAATATATGCAGTTTTTATTAATTGACGCCGCAATATTGTCCCTTATGCTGACGCCTGAAAAAACTATCACATTAATTGCTGCGTTCGGTTTGCTTTGAGAAAATGGACATTCGATGTACCTCCATGATCAAATTTAATTTTGATCAAGAATAAAGAGACATTTGATGGCTCCAAATGTGGGTGTGACTAAGGTATCCGAAGTCACGAAATCGGTAAATACTGTTGCCTATTAAATTCCTAAGTCCTTGACATGCAAAGATTCATTGCCTAAATATATATGGCTTAATATAATCTTGTCTATATAAGCCTGAGGTCAATTTCGACAAACTCAAAAAATGTGGGGGTCAAGGAAAGACAAGAAAAAATGGGATCTTATATCTAAGTGAGATTGGATAACTAAAAGAATCCAATGAAAATTACTTATTGTTAAGATTATTCAACAAGCAGTGTGGGTCAGAGTTAATTTTGGCCAATACTCTGACAAAACCACTAGGCTAAAGGCCGAAGCTAGTGGTTAATACATCGAGGGGATGAGACTATGCCTATAACAAAGATCAAGAGTGATAGTAACCCAACCTATGTGAATGGCGATCCCAGGAAATAGGTTCATATGGGTAACAACAAGTCACTTGTTGATCAGTGGTGCACTATCAAAATAAAGTTTGGAGTCTATCTCTATGGTGCATAGATAGTGCTTTAACTGGAACGTATAAGGATGAACTTTGTTCTTAATAAGTACCATAGCCCTCACACATGGATGGTGTGTTCGATTCCAGTACACACTTGATGAACTTACCTATATGAGTGTGGAAGTGGGGCCGCTTCCTATGAAACTTAGGAAAATTTTCTAGAGCACTCATGAATATCCAGGTAGGGGCGCATGGCCTATTCGTGCCCACCCGCAGAACAAGCTTGATAGAGATTCAATGTGGATAGTAGCTCTTTGATTCACATCAAGAAATTCTGGTTCATAGAAAATTTTATTTTCACCAAATTTCTGTGAGCCATGGCTAACTTATCCTATGGCTAGTTCATAGTCCAAAAGACACTAGTTCAAATGCATTGAATTCTCACTTTCTTTTGGCATATCCATTTTTCAGTTTCATCTGGTATATTTTCATTTTTACTTTGACGCATCCCTTTATTCCTATGTCGGTAAACTTTCTTGTATTTTGAAATATGCGGGGGATTGTTGAAATTTTAGTTGATATTTCAAAATACACAACTATATGATGAAAGGTATTTGCCTTATTTTCTAAATGCGTCAATTTAAATTTTGGAGTTGTGAATTTCAGTTTTGTTTTTAGAGCACTTATTGGGATTATAAATTACAAATTGACTCATATTAATATATATATTTATCATAATCATAACCCGTCTAGTAATTATTTCATACATGGGGGTTATAACAGTTACCCATTTTGTAACCCCTCTATTATCAATTTATCATTCAACCTTTTTATGATTTGTATAATTATACTAGCTAGCAACTCTTTTATAAGCCAGAACACCACTTGCTCCAAATGCGACATATATTCTTTCTCTTTCATCATCTCTTTTAAAATTAGTCTTTCTCTCTCTCTTTTGAATTATTTTTTGTCGTAAAGTTTTGAGAGTTTTACTATTTTACATTTTTCCAAAGGAAAGAATCAAGCAGTTCAAGGATCTAAGTTTGCGAGTGTACGCTTACAAAGATTAACGGTTGTTGTACCCTGGAGGGTAGGGCGCCACAAACCTGCTACACCGAGACATTGTCTCCGAGGGGCGAAATATACTCTTAAGGGCAGTGTTTACACGCCTCAACGTTAAACTTTTTTTGAAGTGTAATCATTTGGTGGTGACTCGCAAATCTAAAAAATAAGTGTTGATCTTCTATTTTCAACTTATTATGGCATTAATGTGATTATATTTATTTACTAATAAAATATTTTATTTGTGGAATTTTGTAGGAAACGAAATCTGATGACGAAAATTCCATCCATCGACCAAATTTTCCAACAATATTAGGGTAGGGTCTGCGCTTTTTCATCTTGTGATTGAGCCACTAAGCTGGTTCGTTGGACCACCAAGCGGAGGCTGCGGAGTCATTGAAGTATTGAACCACTAAGCATGTGTTCCATGTGTTGTTTTTGAGCTTTCAGCATTTGCATCACATGAACGTATTCATTGGACAGCCGAATCATCCTAAAGGGTATGATATACAGCAAAGAAATTGAAGAAGAGTTTTCCTAATCCAACACGCTTCCTTTCCAAGGGCAAGGTACTAGAGAGTCTATAAACTAGTGTTCTCGTTTTTTTTTCTAGTCAACTATAGACTAGTCTCTTTGCAATTTCTCAAAAAAAAAAAAAAATAATAGTAATAATAATATAATTAATTAATTAATTAACAAATAATAATAATAAAATTAATTAATTGATTAATTAAAAAAAAACTTAAATCAAACTAATTATCTCTTTCGATAAAAAAATAATAATAATAATTCATCTCATCGTAAATTAAAGTAAATACTAAATACAAATCTTTAGCAGCACTCTTACCTCCTGAATTTTTGGTTGCATTGGCTGGTGGCGGAGTAGGATGAGATAGTGCCCGTGGTTCATCATATCTAGCAGGATCAGCGGTGATGATAACAGCATACATCAAATTACAGCACGGATTAACAAATGTCGCATAATCCATCCCATTACAACATTTCTGAAGCTGTCTCAAACCCTTATCCAAGCAGACACCGCACTCTTCCTCCGACAAGTCCGGAATGCACTTTACTCTTCCATATATTGATTGATTGTTGGAATACATAACCCTTTTCCTTTCCGTTGCAAACTTTTTCTGAAGACCACCTGCAACAGCTTGATATTTCAGTCCTCCGATTAACTCCTTCAGCTCAGAATTGAATGAATTGACATCCGATGACGATAGGTTTCTCATGGTCGATTGATTGTAACTAGGAGAAAGCTCATGCCTCCTCACTTGGTGGACAATGTTGTGCTCATCACTCTTCCGCGACACCATTCATGGCAGAGAAATGGTTTGCAGCGAAACTATGTCTAATGGTGTTGCTTGAAGCTACCTCCTGCAGAAGTAGGACGACGCAACGAGTCAATAAAAGTCTGTCTCCGATGAGTTAAGTGACGACATGTCAGAAGCAGATTTTTCGCTACTGGGAATATTGATAGCGTCCGTCATGCCCCACAAACGCTCTAACCTAGAAGTTAGCAGTCAAGTTAGATCTAAACCTACCTTATGCTATTAGTCACAAGAACTCACTCAAGAACATACAATCATTCAAAACCTAGAAGAAAAAATATATAAATAAATAAATAAATAAAATAAAAGAACCAACAAAACCCCAGAAAACCCAAAATTCCCAGACCCTCAAATACAAAACACATCAAATCACAAATGTATCTGTATGACCCTTACGAATCACATGCACTCGCAAAGAAGGCAAACTCAACCAGGAACACAAAATCTTGAAAAAAGAAAGCATACCTCAACTTTGCCAAAACAAAGACTGAAGGACAACAAACCAGTGCAGGACTGCACGCGAAAGACAATCTAGGCTTCTCCGCTCGATCTTTGCTCCTTCACTCGATCATTGTTACTGTAACTCACTCTCTGGTTCTCTCTCTCTCTCACCGAAGAAGACGAAGAAGAGTTTCCAGAACAAGACAAAGTGAGGAGTGTTCAGCTTCATTTCCCCCTTAAAAACAATTTCCCTCGACAAATCTCCACTGTTGTCAAAAAGTAACCACCACGCGAGATTGCTCCACGCACCTCCACCAACCGAGACATCGCCTTGGTAAAACCCACGAAGTCATAAGTACCGCATTTATGGCGAAACGACAATGGCTGTGAAGCTACAAACCCGCACACGTCATCCTAATCAGTAATCCCTACATGTCACCTACCTTGTCAGAAGATTGTTCCGAATCCTACCACAAACTCAAATTTCAACAGGCCTACCGCCAACACCCTCGTTTCACTACAAACACATTGGTGTCACCGCTAGTAAACATCATATTTCGACAACAACACTGCTTCTTTGCTAAGGTTACTCAAGGAAAAGTTCACATTTGCAAAGCCGATATTCCAGAAAACTAGGTTTACTAAAAAAATCCATGCTTCACCGCCAACATCCTTTGTTCAAAGTTAACATCCTATTTTCACCAACAACTTTTGAACTGCCAACATAACTGTTTGTCAACAACAGACCTCCTTGCAGTAAACTATTTTCATTCCCAGTTCATACCCTGTTAAATGCTAACAAACTTAGTTTCCCGACATCTTCACTCTAGACACTAAAAGGCAACATAATCATAACAATTGACATAATCCATACATAGTGGGGAGGTAACCAGCAATGAACACACCCACTTATTATCTGTACACCGACCTCTTCAAGGAGGTGCAGTCAAGTTTTTTTCTCCTTCGGGAAAGAGTAAGGGACGCATTAACATTACCCACGATAGCCACTGATAAGGCCATTAAACTCCCGACACTAAGGCACCAAAAGAGTGGGATCACTACCCGCCGCCTCAAGCTGTCAAGCAGCTCCCCACACCAAACAATCACCCGACCAAACGGAGGTCCTTCTAAGTTGGGGAGTGGGGGACTCCCTGGAGGGCCCGGCTATGCCCCATCCGAAAGGGCATTAGTGTTTGCTCAGACAAAGGCCATGGTTGACGACGCAGTCGCACTGATTATGCCCGACATATAACCTAAGGTTTCGCCTTAGTTGTAATAACTCCCTAACCAAGAAATCCCTCCATGACTAGGGACTTGGAGGACTTGTACATACATGGTATCTGCCGGCCATAATCAGCACTCAAACTAGACACCTCGCTTTGATGGAGGGGCCTTAATGGTGTGACCTCCTTAAACACAGTAAGGTAACCTTCATTGACAACCAGTTCCAGGCCGAAACATACACTGGCATGTAGACACGTGCCACCAGAAATCGTCTCTGTGGAAAAGATGAAAAGTCATCAGACTGAAGCATATCAGTCCCACATCAAAAACAAGACTGATGTAACTCACTATTCCATTTATAAAAGGTCCACTTCTCTCTCTTCATTCATTACACATTTAATAGTTACTTACTACTACTTTGTCAATATAAATACATCATCTAACTTTAGCATTGGAGGAGCGAAGACCGCCAACTTGACGCCATTGTATTTCTCTTAACAGATAGCGGAACTTCCTGAACCCTCAACATATCAGAAGATTGGACCCTCGTCCACGTTATCAGAAACTGACACCTTATGGAGGTATTCTAAGCATTAACATGTTGGCTATCCATCGAAGCTATGTTACTTCCCTATTGAACTTCATGGCCCTCAGCTTTCTTACCTCTGCCTGTATGGCCTTGTATTAGTCTTGGTTGAAAGCCCAGTGCTTTTGACTCAGCGAGATTAAAGAAGGAATGATACTGTGGTTGTGTATGGCCATACTGCTAGGAATCCCTAGCACATCTTTGTATAACCATGCAATTACCGCTGAGTTGGCATGTTGAAACTTCATTAGGGCATCTCGGATAGTCGGAGCTAGCTTAGTACAGATTTGTACTATTTTGTCCGAGTATTCTTCTGAAAGTACCACTTCCTCAATGTCTTCAACGGCACCGGGCTGCTCTTCATCAATGTTGGTGTCATCCCTGGGGTCTTCGTACCAGTCGGTTAGTAAGGGTCTGCAGCCATTGTTAAGACCCCAGTCTTCTCTTTACCGCCGGACACTGTTTATGCATAGAAATGCCTACCAACAGCTTAATCAACCCCGATCATTTATACTCCTACAGGGGTGGGTACCTTCATCATGAGCATGTTTTCGGCGACAAAAGTCTTGAGGCACCAAAATGCCGAGCGACCAAGAATGGCATTGTAGGATGAGGCATAGTCGACCACGATGAACTCTGCTTTGAGGGATGAGCAATTTGGGCTTTTTCCCACTGTAATTAACAGGTAGTCAGATACTAGTGGTTGGACAATGTACATACCTCCAATATTATGGAGGATTTGCTACATCACCAAGCATCAGTAACATCCTCTTAGTGGGCCCACAAGCCATGGTGGGACCCGACCACAACACACATCTTGTACCTTGGCACTCAAGCTACCCTGTGGTAGTAGGAAGCCGCCAAGAACTTGTTGGGAAGCCACATTCCTGGCCTTGCCAAGATGCCTCCATGATAAGCTTTTTCCATTAGAATAGAGACTTTTTGTCCCATATTGGAAAACATGTAAAGGAAGGAGCCTCCCTTCCTTATAAAAGGAGACTCCTTCCCACTTACTTAACATCCTATTACACACTTTGTAATCCCTTTGGGCTGCAAGACCCATACAGTGCAACCCTTCAAGTGGACATAGTTTCCCGCTAAGGCGGGAGACAAATCACTATGCATCTTGTCTTCTCTCTCTCTTACTCTCTCTTTCTTTAACATTAATTAGAGCCTTCAGTTTCTAACAATAATAGACAATGTCCCCGGAAAAGCTGATCAACAGCTCGTAGTCCTAGGACAACTTCGATTGTCCCTGGTTATGCTTTGTATGCATCCTGGAAAAGAACACTGACAGACACCCCCGTATCTATTAATATCCTTAATGTGATATAATGGTCCATCTGAAGCGTGATGACAAAATTGTTGTCGTGAGGCATCTTCAGATTCCCCTCCTCCACTTCCAAAAAGGTGATCGATTTCTATTCGAGAATGCTAGTTTATCCCTGTTGTTTGAAATAATTAAATACCTCAACACAGTCGGGTTTGTTTTTTCCTCTGGGGTTGTTGATCATTCGATCCCCTACCATGAACCGTGAGAATACAGGCATAGACATCGATGGTGCCAACTTGTTTGGCAAGAAGGTAGCGTTAGAGTTTTCCTTCCTGAATTAATGACTCTATGGTGTTCTTCCAAGCCATGCATAAATTGATATTGTGTCCGGCATCCTCATGGTACGAACAATATCTACCTGTGTCCCGTTGAGTTAGCTTACTCTTTGGGAACTTCCGCAGTGGGGGTCTGGGTATCTCATCCCTGTTCTCGTTCCAGATAGTATTGTATGAGGCATTCAAAATGGTGAATACTTCATTTCTGGGTGGGGGTGTGGTTTTGGTGTACTATTGTTGTGACCTCCCTTCCCGGTGGTGCACCTTGTTGGAATACTCGCTGGCCCTGCTTGATGATTCTTTGCCTCGTTTATTCTCGGGATAAGGTGATCTGCTACTATCTTGATTCCACTATCTCTTCTTGGGCTCATCCCTAGCCACCGGGGCTGAACTTGGTTCCATTTTACTGTTTTTGTCTTACTGACGTTGCCGTATGTTTCAAACTCTGTCTGGGCATGTCTAATCGCGGTGGCCATTAATTCATTGGAACTTGCCAGGGGGAAGCTGATTAATCTCGTAGAGGAAATTTTCAAGTCTGCAACCATGTCTGAATGCCGTTTCCGCCAATTCCTTATTTAGATCTCGGCACTTGGTTGTGGCTAATTGCCACCTGTTGACAAAAGACTTCAACGTTTCACTTTCTTCTTGTTGTATCTTCCATAATCCTGTGGGCATGTTGAATCCATCGGTATGCAGAGTGAAACAAGTTATGAATTAGTCAACTCCTTGAAAGATCCTACCAAGTTGACCAACAGCTTATAGAACTAGCTCAGAGCCTCCACGGAGAGCGTTTCTTGAAACATGTTGCAAAAAACCTCGTCTGTATGACCCTTGGCGCTCGTTTGGGAGCGAAAATCCTACAAGTGTTGATAATGGTCACCGACTCCGATATAGTCAATTTTGAGCGACTTTGTGGCATGTGAGCACATTGCATTCTAGACCATGGGTGTGAAAGATCCCAGTCTATCCTCAAAGGTAGTTAGAGGATGCCAAGTCTCTCAGTTCTCGCTCACCTCCACCCTTTCCTAAAAGGCTCCCAGCGAATGACCTATTGTATTAGAAATGCCAAGTTGGGGGCCCGTTACCGGTGGTTCAGCTTGTGCCAACCTGGGTATAAGGGAGGTAACTATCTTAAGCTCTCTGGGTGGAGTTTGATAGGCATGCGTATCACTCGCTAGCCCGTCGTGTTCACGTGTGAGGGCCTCGCCAAGAGGATCCCGCTGACTGCGAGTGCCACAGGCACCGTTACCTTAGGTACAATCGGTTGTGATGCTTTGGTGAGGACCTGAGTAGGAGCCCTATTCTGTTGGTGTTGCTTGTCTAGTGCACAGGAAAATGTTATGTTTTCATCTTCCGGTTCTTGTAACCTTTGGTGCGAGAGGAGGCTTGTCTCCCTATCAATCCTTCGTTACTCCCGATCAAGTCGACTCTGTTCTCGGAAAGCTACATTCTCAGCCCCCATGGCCTCCATTTCTGAAATCGGACCGAGAAGATCCCATGCTGGTGACGAATTATTGCCTTCTATCGAGTTGATGGCTCCCCACTCGTGGGTTTCAATGGTAGGATTGGGAACCTCTGTAGTAGAAGTGTCGGGGGAGAAAATAAGTTCCTGGGTGACGTTTCTACCAACATATGCTGTCTCATGTTGCTCAGCATGGTGTTAAGCAGGTGGAGTTCCATGATTCCCACAGATGGCGCCAATGTTTCTGTTGGTTTCTCCAGTGTAGTTTGACAGAATGCTAAACCCCTGGCTGATAGAAAGATCGCTTCAGGACCCTGTCAAAGGAAATACACAAAGTCAGAGGCATAAATCGAGCTGGTTAGTTTATGCCTCTCCAATGATTATGTAAGGCTATGTATGTAATTTGACAGAGTAACAGTGAAGGGTCAGAAGTTATTACCTTTATTAAGGTGGTTGAATTTGGTTTATATACTCTAAGTAAGGGAGATGAGTCTCCCATTCCTTCGATGTGGGGTGCAATTGCAGGCTGAGTCGAAACCCGGACCACCCAAGAGGCTGCCCACTATGAGCGCTGCCTTGCTGGGTGCCAGGTTCGGTGCATGACTTGAGACTTAGGTGGTCCTGCGAGGTTTGGCAGTAGTGTGAAACAAAGTGACAGTTATGAAGTATTTGCTAGTATGTACAATAACAACCAAGCTTGTGGCCTAGTAGTTAAGGTGCAAGCTTGCGTTTGAATGGGCATCGAGGGAGGATATTTCATTTATTTTTATTTAATCTCCCTTCTCAGAGGGTTCAGTACTACAATAGAACCGCAGGTATGGTTTCACGTTGATATTGGTTTGAAATGGTTGGGTTTTATCGGTTTCTCGGTCAGTTTCGATCCATTCGATAAAAAATGCCACAGCCCTAGCTCTGATGGATAAATACCCACCACCTTGTATTTGTCCGTGGTCGAATCTCCTTAGCCCGCACCTCCTCTGCTTTCAAAATTTTCTTTTCGATCTTACAATCAACTTGCTTCTCTCTTATATGCGTCTTGATCTCCTCGATACAGGGGAGATAATGGAGGACGGCTGAGATGAATTTGGTAAAGAACAATCTTTGTTGTGAGGAATTTTAGGAGAATTCATCAGGATCTCTTCCGACATTGGACGTCCTTGACACCAACAACGCGTTTGACTTCAATGAAATGAGATTGTAGATCTCTAGAAAGACAAGCTAGTTAACACTTGTGACATGATAAAGAGAGAATAATCACTTGCTGAAATAAGGAGACAAAATAGCCATATATTATAGTCAGCACATGCACAGTTGGATGTGTTCGAGTATGAATGCAAGCTACTTGCATGAACTTGAAGCCTAGTTTCCGGATCTGAACAAAGAGGATAATCAATTGCTGAAATAAGGGGACAAAATAACCATAAATTATTGTCAACACATGCATAGTAGCATATGTTCAAGTATGAATGCAAGCTACTTGCACGAACTTCAAGCCACAAATAGGAGAAAATGTGCAAGTTGTATATACCTTCTCAGAAACAAGTACCCAGCATATTCATAGTTTTGTAAAAGGACCTAATTAAAGACTTCTGGTGCTACAAGATATAACTAGAAAACGACTTCTTGTTCTGTAGAGAAGATACCAGGAATTGATGAGTGTTGAAAATTGTCAGCTCATGCAGCAGTACAAGTAATCGATACAAGTGGCTATCAAGCATCAACATGATATAGTCGTATATATTTTTCCTGAAGACAATTAAGTTGCTGATACTCGGTGCTTTTTTACATAGTTTTACTTGGTAGGATTTAACTTCAAATTTTATTGTGAGTCATTGTAGTAGGAATTTTTTTAATTTTTCTAATTTACGGTTTTGTTAACTAATGTTCTTTATGAGAGGAGGATGGTTGTGTATTTGACACCTGCCCTAATCTTCATTCTTTTTATAACTTTCACTTAATATATTTCACTCACTTGATCGGTTACGATTGCCAAATAGTTTTGAATATGAACCCCATATTATTTTGTCATCAATTATGCACAAATCAGTCATGTTATGTTTTTGAACCTTAGTGTCAACGTTACAATGGAATTCGGTTTTTCGATCTAACATACAAATCTCATTCTCAATGAACATGACATGGAATAGTGTCAAGTAACTTAATTATTAAGGTCTCCATGACGTACCTTATGTTGGAACAGTTCTTTATCAATAAACATGAACCCAATCTAGACACTATAGTAAGAGCTCGAGTCCAAGTTACTGTCAAATCTAAAAACAAGAGACGTACGATGATGCCTTGCGTCAAATTTTTCGATTACAACTAAAAGAATGTGTGAGGTCTTATTTAATTTTTAAAAGAAATTTCGTCAAAAAAAAAAAAAAATTTGACAAGGCAACCAGAGTTGAAGAAGACAATTTCGGAAATTTCCTTTATATCAAGACTACAATTGGCCATGTAATGTAGGTTTGGGCCAACGTTCTATCATTTAAGGTTAGAAGATCACTAAATTTTATTGAGACAAAAAATGGTCAAAGTTCAAAAGAAGACGAATTAAATTTTTACGAAATTGAGCGAAAAGTCAGGTATTTACCTCGAAAAGAGAAAAAGAGACCGAAATCTTCCAAGTTTTGATTCTTCATCCTCGCTTTGATTCGCCTTAAGCCATTTGGAGGGATTGAAGTTGTACATACCTCCACAATTCTATGTCACAAGTAACCCTCTCTTAGTCAGCCCACAAGCCATGGTGGGTCCCCGATTGCGATATACATCTCGTACCCCGACATCCAAGTTACCTCGCTGTAGTCGGAAGCAGCCAAGACCTCACCGGGAAGCTACCTTCCCGGCCTTGCCATGATACTTCACAATGAGCTTTTGAAGACTAGAACTAGAATGAGATTTCTTGTCCCACATTGAAGAAAATTTAAAGAGAGTGGCTCCCATACCTATAAAAAGGACCCATCCTCCCACTGAGAAACCATTCAATTACATCCTCATGTAATCCTGATACAAAGACTTTGTTAATGTTGGTGACCGATGAGTCTAATTAACGTAAGAGAGAGAGAGAGAGAGAGAGAGAGAGAGAGAGAGAGAGAGTATAGTGGTTCATCTCCCACCTTAACGGGAAACTACGTCCACTTGAAAGCTTAACTATGTGTGTTGGGCCTTGCGGCCCAAGAGGATTACATGAGATGTAATGGCATGGAGTTTATATGGGAGGAGGGGTCCCTTTTATAGGTAAGGGAACCCTTCTCATTTACATTTGCTTAGATATGGGATGCAAAACCACTATTCTAGTCTAGAAAGTCATATTGTGGAGGCATGTTGGCAAGATCGGGAAGGTGGCTTCCCGGTAAGCTCTTGGGGGTGTCCGACCACCATGGCGTAGCTTGGACACCGGGCTACGGGATACATGTCTCTGTTGGGCCCCACCATGGCTTGTGGGCCCCCCAAGAGGGTGTTACTTATGCTTGGTGACATAGAAAATAGTCTTGCTAGTAGAGGTATCTACAAGTCTCTGAAGTCCCTAAGCAAGAGAAGCTTCTTGGTTAGGGAGTTATAATCATGAAGTCATCAAGCATAAGTAACTGGGCAGCACGGAGCCGCCACAAGTCTCCGAACCCCGTAAGCAAGAAGGGACTCGTTATAATTAACCTGCAAAAACAAAAAGCGTGCGTATGTAGAGTGCTTGTTGTGTTGGGCAATGTATGTGAGTTGCATTGATATGCATTGGCATATACAAATGTACAAGGTGCATGATACATGTTGATGTATACATGCGAATGACGTCGAGTACGATCGATTTTGACGTACAAACTCGAGAACGCGTATGGTTGTGTGAATATATCTCGAATAAGCATATGAATTGCATATGAGTTGCATATGTTGCGCGTGGTGCTCGCAACAAATTAAAATGAATCAGGTCGAGTTAATGAGGTTACGCTCAGTGTAAGTTGCATGAGTGTCATGAAGGCAAGCGTTTGTAATTCGTGAATGATGAATACGTGAATGTTTGTGTTTGTTTGATTTTCACTCGTATTAATGGAACGATAAAAGAATTTGATTTGTTGCAAACGACAAATGGTAGAAGAATTCAATGTTCCATTAATGTGTATTATGTCGAGGGGATGTAAGTGTAGAACTTGGGAATGCAGGAGGGCGAGAGTGTGAAAGCTCGGGGGTTGCCGGGAAGCTCGTTGCAGGGAAGGCATGAGCAGGAAGCTCGAGGGTTGCCGTGAAGATATGAGTGGGAAGCTCGGGGGTGTCGTGAAAGCATGAGTGGGAAGCTTGGGGGTGCCGTGAAGGCATGAGCGGGAAGCTCGAGGGTTGTCGGGAAGGCATGAGCGAGAAGCTCTGGGGTGCCGTGAAGGCATGAGCGGGAAGCACGAGGGTTGCCGAGAAGGCATGAGCGGGAAGCTTGGGGGTGCTGTGAAGGCGTGAGCAGGAAGCTTGGGGGTGCTGTGAAGGCGTGAGCGGGAAGCTCGAGGGTGCCGCGGAGGCTTGAGGGTGAAAACTCGGCGGTGCTGCTGAGGCAAGAGCGTGAAACCTCAGGGATGCTGCTGAGGCAAAAGTGTGAAAGCTCGAGGTTGCCGCTGAGGCAAGAGCGTGAAAGCTCAGGGATGCTGCTGGGGCATGAGCGCGAAAGCTCGGCGATGCCGCTGAGGCAAGAGGGTGAAAGCTCGGGGGTTGCCGCTGAGGCAAAAGCGTGAAAGCTCGGGGGTGCTGCCGAGGCGTGAGTGTTAGTTCTCATGAGCAGGAAGCTCGAATATGATTCCCTGAGGCGTAAACGTAAACGTTGCTAATTATGTCGGGCTGTATGTGCAAGTTCCCGAAGTCCCCAGTCAAGGAGGGTTTTCTTGCGGGGTTGATACCAAAGCGTAGTTTTGTGCTGTATTGAGAGCATAATTAGTGAAAGTGTGTCGTCCATCTAGAATTGGTCAGAGCGAGTGCTTATGCCCTTTCGGGTGGGCCCCTGCTAGTCCTTCTGAGGAGTCCCCCACTCCTGGCTGTAGACCTCTGTATGGTCGGAAAATTGTTTGATAAAGGGAGCTGCGTATAAGCAGTGGGTGTTAGGTATCGAGACTAATCTTTGATACCCAAGCATCGGGGGTTAACTGCCTGATCCATGGCTACCGTGGGCTGCGTTAACCGGTCCCTTTACTCTTTCCCGGATGAGAAAAGCTTGACTGCAATGCTGCGTAGCGGTCATTGTCATTATGAGGCGTTGCCTTTCTGCTTGGTGGTTGGTCGTGGAACATAGACTCGTGGAGTCTTAGACCAGTTTAGGTCTCTTTCCCGTGGGGAAAGTTTGTCAAAATATGGTGCCCGGAGGCTAGACCATATGTTTACATATAGAGTATATGTAAAGTTTTGCTAACTGGATGAAGAACAAATAAGCATAGCAAATAATTTTATGCGGATCTTATGGCCATGTAACATGCACAATAGATGGCAAGTGCAATGGGTGTCCATATAAAATTTTTGGGAGTAGCTTCCTGTGAATAGTATAAAGCATTGTGAACTTGGAACTTTAATTAAAGCATGTTGGATGTGTTTGAGCGAGTTAGGTTGTGTTCGAGCAAGTTGGGTGTAGTTGAGCGGATAGGCGCTGTGCAAGCATGCGGGGCGTGGCCAAGCAAGTCGTGGTCATGCTCGATACCCAAGCAAGTCGTTTATCCGAGCATGTTTAATTAAGTCATAAGTGTCACAAGCTTCTAGATATGGCATAGTTTGTTTAAGTGAGTGTCACGTTAAATTGATTTAAGCATGTATGTGTATAGCATGTAGTTGTAGTAAAGTTGCTAATAATATTCATGCTTAGAGATCATTGAGATTGATATGTGAGGCATGGCATATCTAGCATATAAGGTCTAGAAGGCATTGCCAAATCTACGAAATATTGTAGGCATGCTTAAGAGTAGTAAAAGCATGTTGGAGAGTAAAAGATAAGATATAGTTACTTATCTTATGCCGATTTGGAGCGAGTTGGAGTTGGAACTGATATAAATACCCAAATCATGTTGGAGTTATCCAAGCATGATGCTCCATTGCTTTGACGGATAAAGTGTTCCAATATCATACGTCAACTCGTAGCTGAGGTATCATTTGTAAGTAGTTGAATGCTCGGCAGAAATAGTTGAATTTCCTTGAAACAAAATAGATAATTAATATGTGTATTTGTAAAATCAACACTAATAGCTTGCAAATAAAATTATAAGCACAGTGTGAGCGCAATGTAGTAGTTGACGACTAATCCATTAATTATACACATCTATTTTTTTCTTTCAAAGTGCCCGAGGGGCAATACTGAATTTTATTGTCATGGATAATAGAAATTGAAATGTGCATGGCGGCTATGCCATGGGCATAGACAATAAGATGCATTCATTGTACGATATGGCATTAATTGCATAGCCATTGGATATGCATAAATGTAGCAACTATGTGTGTTTTAGTAACAGTATGTATTACATATTATCATGCACTTACATAATGAAGTGAGGTCAATTAAGTTTTTAGAAGTAAAGTCATGCTGACAAGATTGGGCATATATACTTCAAATAACCATGCAAGGCAAGGTGAATCACAATAATGGTATCACGTAAAGCAATTATAGATGTGCTGTATGTTTATCAAGTTATTGATAAGAGGCACATAATAAGGAAGTGGTGTCCATAGCTCCATATATATCTCAATAAAAAAAATAAAATAAGAGGCAAGAGAGCTCAGCAAACAAGTGTGATGTTGCTTATATGTGGCAGTGAATTAGAGTATAGCATACCATGCATGCAATGAGAATATGACAAGTAGGAAGGCCAAATCAAGTGTGTAGAGCTATGCGCTGATGCTTTTTTTTTCTTTCTTTTTCTCTTTTTCTTTAAGAGGATCAAAGGGTTTCACTCCTGCCCCCATGATGACTCGAACCCATGACTTCGTACATAGGTAGTAGGTGCTCTAACCACTGAGCTAACACCACTTCGTCGTGCTGATGCTTAATTGTAACTATAATAGAATGGTTGGAGCAAACAAATAAGTTAAGTGCCAGCTAGCTTTGTGATGAGAGTTGATTGATGAATAAGTTCAATTAACTAACATGGTAGTAAGACAATGCAATTAGCGGAACACATTTAAATCAGTTACGTGTTTGCTGTAGGTGTGCAGAAGCAAACAAATATACGCTCTCGCGTCATTAAATTGGATCATACCAGATCGCATGTATGATTTAACCCATGACAAGTGTATTTCATGTTTGAAGCAGCTATATTACTTGCTAATGTGCTTGTGAGAGATCGATAGATGTATATAAAACATGCTTTGACTTTGCGCAGCAGTGAGCAAAAGTTGAAAACTTATCTCATTTTGTTAGCCAAAAGCCTGGACGTGCAGCTGTGTCAGAAGAGTTGGAAACTCATTTATATTCGAATAAGAGTATAAGAATGAGTCCAGGTGAATCTCGGGAGGCGAAGCAAGGAAGAAGAGCAAACTGTGCAGCTGCTTTGCAGTGGCCCTGTTTACCGGAGGTTTGGCTAGCAGGTCAGCGGAGTTGTGCCCAGCAGTTCGGAGCCTTTCCAAAGGAAGTTCTGCTCAGTAGAGGAGTTGCTCAACAGAGCCTGCCAGCAGAAGAGTTGCTCAGGGAGCCTTGCCGGAGGAGGGGTTGCTTGGCTTGCCGCTAAACACTAGCCTTGCTAAGCGGAGGTTGTGTACTGGCTAGCTGGCGGCTGTGCGTTAGCCTGTTGCCTTGCTACCACTGGGCATTGGGTTGGCAGGATGTCGCTAATCGCTAGCCTTGCTAACGGAGCCTTGGCCATCGATGGCTGCTAGCGAAGGATGATCAGCAGTGCAGTGGAGTGGAGCTTGATCAGATTAGCGGTAGTGTCGTGGTGCCTAGCGGAGGACGCTCAGTGGTGGTGCCTAAAGGAGGACGCCTAGAGGAGTGCGCTGGCCTGCTGGTCGGTGGTGTCCAGCGGTGGTGCTTAGCAGAGGTTGCCTAGCAGAAGTTGCTAACGGAGATGTGATGATGAGTAGCCTGATGGTTTTTCATGGGTAAGGATCATTCTCCTTGACGCTGATCGAAGAAGAAGATCGGAGTTGCCATGGGTGTCCAAGAAAAATTTGGATTAGGTGTCCAACGGTAGCTTTTTCTGCTGGCGGAGAGTGCCTCACTGATGATGCTTAGCGGTGGCTTGCTTGGGGGATGGAATCCGCTGTCAACGTTGGCCCTAGCGGTTAAGTGCGCTGGCGGCTTGGCGGTGTGTCAATGTTGACGCAGGGCTTGAGTTTTTGCCGCAGGGTTTGAACTTACGTTGTCTAGCTATCGACACTGGAGGTTAACGCTAGTGTTTGCCGCAGACGATGATTGATCGATTGGAGTGCCTACTGCTGATGATGATTGGAAAGTGGGAAGGTGTCCACATTAGATCTCTGGGTGTCCAGAGTAATTTATCAACCCCAAATGTTTTTTTTTTTTTCAATTGGCTTTGACCATCCATGTATTGTTGTTGACCAGCCCTTACTTAGCGTTGACTAGCCATTATTGGGCATTGACCAACCTTCATCAGCGTTGACCGGCCCTATGGGCGTTGACTGGCCCTGATGGGCGTTGACCAGCCCTAATTTGATGTTGACCGAGCATTGACTTGACTCTAACGGGCCAAAGTTCATGGTATGTCATGAAACCTTTGTGTTGGCTTCCTACAGATAGCGCCTGTGTTAATGTTAATGACCGAGGGGTCTAATTAACATGAGAGAGAGAGAGAGAGAGGGACACAAAAAGTATAGTGATTCGTCTCCCGCCTTATCGGGAAACTACGTCTACTAGAAAGATTAACTATGTGTGTTGGGCCTTGCGGCCCAAGAGGATTACATGAGATGTAATAGGATGGAGTTTATGTGGGAGGAAGGGTCCCTTTTATAGGTAATGGAACCCCTCTCATTTACATTTTCTTAGATATGGGATGCAAAACTACTATTCTAGTCTAGAAAGCCATATTGTGGAGGCATGTTGGCAAGGTCAGGAAGGTGGCTTCCCGGTAAGCTCTTGGAGGCGTCCGACCACCATGGCGTAGCTTGGACACTAGGCTACTGGATGCATGTCTCGGTTGGGCCCCACCATGGCTTGTG
>LYNE01000458.1:38349-74319 GCA_001662545.1 Rosa x damascena | reverse complement strand
AAAAAAAAAAAACTGTTTTATATGTTTCTTAGTTCCCATCGTCTACCTATAAAACGAGGTCGCTTGAGGTTCTATGAATCAAACTTAATTACCTTCCCCCTTTTCTTGCACCTTGCCTGTTACCCAACCTCAAGTATAAGCTTACAAACTTTCATGCAGTGCTGTGAGCTTTAATTAACGTGTAAGTATAGTTATGTTACTTCTCTTATGTTCGGTTCTTCATTTTGCAGTGTACTGAATATATTTACTTCTCTTATGTTCGGTTCTTCATTTTGCAGGGTACTGAATATATTATTTTGCAGTGGCTTAATTAACAGTACTTGCTCCAGAATCAGATCTCTAGCTTGATCAAGATATGAATAACCCGCCGGCAGATGATGTATCGGCTGAGAGAAGGTTAACTAATTATGTTTATTAATATCACAAACTGAAAAAATAAACCCATAGTAGGCTGCCCATGCTAAGTTTGAATTTTTCTAATTAGTAAATGAAAGAAAAGTTAGCACCTTCTCGCCGCAAAGAAATTCTGTTTGATCAAGGTCTGATTCTTCAGCATTCATTAAACTGAGACCAAAGATGCATATTTCTATAAATTTGATGTTTCCTTTTTCGGATACGTGCATGCGTTTAATTTCTCTATGTATATTGTGCTCTGGTTCAGTAACACACAATGGAATGGTGTAGAAGTGCCAGAATCTTCAAGTACAAGATTAAAAAAGTGGCCAGAAGTAAAGGACATTCTGAATCCACATGATGACGACGAGCCAAAGATTTTCTTTGCGATGTGGGATGTAATTTTTATGATATCGTGTGCAATTGCTGTCTTCATTGATCCTTTGTACAGTTACATTCCGGTCGTTGACGAGGACAGGACCTGCTACTTTTGGGATCAAAAGTTGATGTGGACATTTCTGGGCTTAAGATCTGCTGTAGATCTTTTTTATATAATGGACATTATCATTTTCTTACATCGAATTCAAAGCATAAATATTACTTATGGTATGTTTGCTCCCTCCTGGTCCTGGAAAAAAAAGCATGGTACAGTCTTAAATGTGAAGAAAAAGAAATCACTTAAGGAACGTATTCGCAAGCGTTTTCCCGTTCTACCTCGCATTTTCGTTGCTCTTCCAATCCTACAGGTAACAGATAGAGCCTTTTTCAAGTATATTATTTACTGTTTTACTGATCAGTTTGCTGCGAATTGATTACCATGCACTAGCTAGGAAAAGATGGTACAAATCCTAAAACGCACAAGATTATAGGCTGCAATACTAAATGAATTTAACTGTGACTGTGCAATTAATGTCTACAGGCAGTGGCACTCACCGGAAACTATACACGGTATAATAATTTTAACTTGTTTCTGGTCACTCCGGTTCAATATATCATGCGTGTTTACTACATCTATGGATCGCTCAAGGGAATTCCGAACATAGCAACTAAAGTAGGAAGATTTCTTCAAGCTATTTTGGATTTTCTTCCCTTCGTACTTGCTGCTTATGTGAGTTTTAGTCTTGGATATATCTCCCATATCTCAACTTATGTAACTGTTGTCTAGTAAAATCTCTCCACTTGAGTACAGAAATAACAAAATAAACGAAATTAAGACAGAAATCATCTATTATACCATAAATTCCTGGCTATATATTTATGCAGTTGTTAATTCTTATTTCAATCGTGAGAGATGAGGCTATATATAATAATACTAATATCTTCTCTTGATTCTCCAGCTATTTGGAGCATTGTGGTACGGTCTTGCTCTTCAACGAGAAGTAGATTGTTGGACGAGCGACGTTGTGTGTATGAATGTTACAGATCAACAAGCGATATGTGATAGTTACTCACTGAATTACTTCTACTGTAGTGATTACACCGAGGGCAACAATAAAATCATCAATATCACGCATTTAGAGGAAACATGCAATATAGATGCAAGTCCACCAATCTTCGACTTTGGCATTTATCTTTACGCTCTTCAGTCTAATATGACAAGTTCATCAACATCTCTTCCACGAAAGATGTTGCAATGTTTTTGGTGGGGTTTAAGAAATATTAGGTTAGTACATTCAATAAAGTTTCATGTTAATATTACTGACCATCCGGTATCATTATATACATATTAGTCTCATTGCCAATATCTAAATTAGTACATTTTCATATTATAATAGAGGTCCCTTAACAAGAGCATGGCACATATCGAGAAGTTATTATATAGAACACGTTGGTTTTGGTTCAACTCTAGTAGTTAAGAGCTTTTACTTATACACCCATAATCTTGGGTCTCAATTTCATATTTCTCAATGTTTCTACTAAACAATGAAGAAACTTTCTTATACGTTTTATATATGTTTCTTTCTTGCAGTTCTTTTGGTTCCAATCTTCAAACCGGTCCCCATATAGTGGAGATTATCTTTGCGGTGTTGGTATCTATAACTGGCTTGGTGCTTTTCTTACTATATCTCAATGCAAGAGTTCAGGTTCGTAGTCATCGATCAGCCTGTGTATACTAGCTAGTTAATTAAAGCATAAGCTATGTGATTTTTCTGGTCCTACATGTATTAGGAAAGAGCATACTTACAGTAAGTACGTAATATAAGAGGCAAGCTGATTGATCAGAATAACTAAACAGGATTCAAATATAGAGAACTGTAGTCATAACTCTTTATATCTACCAACGTAAGGCCATTTCCTGATTTGATAGTCTTCCATTGAACGGATTAATTATCTCAGTGCTCACAGCTGCTCAACCGTGTAGCTTGTACTTCGCTCATATATGCTATACTCTTGAATTAAAATTTCTTAGAATATATACTTAATATTTGTTGTGGATTAAACATATGCAGGCTTTAAAAAACAGATCAGATCAGCTTAAAATGAAGAGGAAGGTAAAAATGATGAGTCTAGAGGTAGATTTGTGGTTATCAAATAATAACCTCCCTCGAAAAGATCTGAAGCGGTTAAAGGAAATGATCATGAAAAATGTAAAAGAAAAACTTGAAGAAAAAAAAGATATCGATATGGACAATGTCCTCAGCATTCTCCCCATAGTACAGAAAAGGCGTATCATGTGCATTCTTCGAATGGCTTCGCTGAAGGAAGTAAGTTGTACTTGATTTGTCTATCAACTTCAAAACTACCGAGAGGATTTCTATATACATCCAAACTTCTCGTATATACATAAATTATTTGACTCAGCAGTTATATATTTTCTTCATAGTTCTGAAGTACTTTGTATTTGTGTTATTGATTAATATAGGTTGCCATGTTTAGAGCTATGAATGAAAAAGTACTGGAAGCAATTTGCGAGCATCTCAAGCCAGTGACCTATACCGAGGGCTGCAGCATTATTCAAGAGGGACAGCCACTTGAGATGATGCTTTTCATCACGCAAGGCACTGCATGGACTTACATCACTAGTAGTACCAATGGCGCAACAAGAAGTTCCTCCGTCATCAAGTACCTCAAGAGAGGTGATCTTTGTGGAGAAGAACTCTTGAATTGCATATCAAAACTTGCTGCCTTTTCAGACTTTCCCATCTCAACCAGAGTTGTGAAGGCCCAAACAAGAATTGAAGGATTTGCTTTAAGGGCGCATGACTTGAAGAGTGTTGTCTCCAACTTTTGGAGGCATTTTAGAAGGGAGGAGCTTGATCGAGTAGATGGCTCTCAATTGCCGGAGTGGGAACATGTGGCAGCTTCTTTCATACAAGAAAAATGGCGCCTCCGCCATCATGCAAAGTCTAGCAAATCCTGTGAGAGTATGCACTGATGATCATACTTTACCACCTTCTTAGGGGTCAAAAGTACAAATAAAACCTCTTTACTTCTGAGTAAACTCTCTTGGTAAGTTTTAATAAGATTGGCCATAAAATGCTGCAAAGTCCATCAATTAATTAAGTTCAATGGTTCATTTAGGGCATAGACTCCCCAAAAATTGTTCTCCTTGTTTATATGTATACTTTTTGTTTAAGGAATTCTACATTAAAATACTTTTTGTTTAAGGAATTCGGAATGTAGAGAGAATATTTGGTAGAATAGTTGTATATATTCGTTGATAATAGGAGCCCTATAAAAGTACATAATTTTGGAGTACAAGGATTCCTATTCTAACCCGGAATAGGAAATCTCTCCTATTACAACTATAGAACTAATCATAGTTTGACAAGGCACACTAAATGTCAACATTCTTCAACACTCCCCCTTGTGCCACTTAAACTTGGTGATGATGCTTTGATCGTTGTCTCGTTAAAAACCTTGCTCGAGTAATAAAAACCCTGTGGGACAAAAAAAACCTCGAGGAGGAGAAAAAGAGTACAACACGTCTTTCACTCTTCGAGATCGATCGAACATGTAGACATCATACCTCCCTTGATGTTGACATCTCCTCCTGATTACTACAATCATGGGAGTTCGGATAACTTTCTCAATCCAATGCTCTTCACATGATTCTCAAAGGTGGATTTAGGTAACGACTTAGTAAATAAGTCTGCTACATTATCCTCTGATTGGATTTGATTCACTTCAATCTTTAGAAGTGATTGTTGTTGCAACTTAGGCGATATATACTTGGTGTTGTCGCTTTTGATGAAACCTAACTTCATTTGTTCAATACAAGCTGCATTATCCTCATAAATGTATGTAGGTTCATCTGTGGTAGAATTCAAACCACAAGTTCCTTGAATATGTCTAATTAAAGATCTTAGCCATTTGCATTCATGCACAACTTCATCTAGAGCAATAATCTCTCCATGATTCGAGGAAGTAGCAACAAGGATCTGTTTTGTAGACCTCCAAGATATCGCGGTGCTTCCCATGGTAAAGACATAACCCATTTGGGAGCGACATTTGCAAGGGTCAACGAGATACCCTGCATCAGCAAAACCAATCAAAACATCACCATCGTTTTGATGTAAGGGAGATGGGTGAGGCCGGCCACCCTTGGCGGCGGCGGCAGTGCCTGAGGCAGCGACACGGCCTGCCATGGCAGTTTAAACGGGGGTGCTTTTCTGTATGGGGTCCAATCCCATAATTCCGTCATTCCTCTTCTCTCTGTAGGCATAAAACAAGTCCATATCTATCATACCGTTAAGTATCACTACTACAGAAAATGAATCACACGACACCTCTCATATGACGCTACACTGTTTTCCGTGGTGTGAATTATTTCTCATTATTGAGATGACGGTTGTAAAATTTCCGTCTTCTAATATGAATTCAACCAACGAGTGTTTTTCATGTTGAAATTATGTATTGCTTCAGAACACATTTATAATTCGAAGTGTGGTGTGAGGTTAAATTATTATAGAGGCGGCAAGTTTCTCACAATTTGGTATTCCTCAACATGTAGTGGTGATACGACGGTTTGTTTAAAACCGTGGTATGAATCATAGATTTGCAAGTGCAAAACATGTCCACCAACATTCCCTCCAACATTTCCATCCATTCACCCCTCCAAATCCATTTCCCTCTTACCGGACAATAAGAGGCGGCAAAACTGAAAATTTTAAAGTGGCATTCAGACAACATATATGTGGAAAAACATGGTCTGATGCCTTGTACATATATGTGAATCAACATTAATGGCCGTGTCCTAGCTAGCTAGACAACTACACTAGCATATATCCATTCAAACCAAATTATTAGAACACTAGAGAAAAAGTCTTTCCAAAACTAATGCCTTGGCTTAGACCAGCCCACGCCTATACCCCGACACGGCATTCACTCCACAAAACCCCACAGATCGACTCACCCTGACTCTTTCTCCAACTCACTCCGACTCTCTCGCTGTCCGACTCACTCCACAGCCACCCCGACTCTCTGGTACCCAACTCTCGTGGTAGCATTCACTCTCTTTCCAAAACTCCACTGCTACTCTGACAATCTCTTCCCAATCCCCGGCTCTGAAGCCCTTGACCACGAATCCACCGCCTCCGAGATCTCTCTGGTACCCATCCCTGAAGCCCTAAACCACGTATCTACCGCCTTTGAGATCTCTCTGGCAAGGTTCTAAAAATCGGCGCAATACCATTCTGATTCTCCCCCTAGTCGAGCCAGCTGGGCGCTGGGAATAAAGTCAGCCACCTAGGCGGGGCTGGACGGCTCTAGACGGTCAGCGCCTAGGCGCTTTCTCCCTTTCTGGGTTCGAAATCAAGAAGGAACGCCGCTCCTCGATCAGTCGATTCTCAGACTCTCAGTCTCTCACCGAGTCTCCGGCCAGCTCTCTAGCTCTCCAGCTAGCCGGTAAATCAAATTTCTCTGGGTTTTTGTCTTTCAATCGAATTTCTGGGTTTCAATCTCTCAATTTCTGATTTTCTGGGTTCGATTTTCAGGGCTTTCTGGGTTCTATTTTAGGTTCGATTTCTGGGTTCAAAGCTTCAAGGTCTGTGATTCTTCAACCACGAAGCTTGGTGATTCACTGATTCTTCAAGCTCGATTTCTGGGAATTCTGGGTTCGATTTCTGGGTTCAAGGCTTGAAGCTCGGTTCAACCTCGAAACTTGGTGATTCTTCATGCTTGATTTCTGGGAATTCTGGGTTAGATTTCTGGGTTCAAGGCTTGAAGCTCGGTTCAACCTTGAAACTTGGTAATTCTTCATGCTTGATTTCTGGGTTCAAACTTCAAACTCGGTGATTGACTGATTGTTGAAGCTCGATTTATGGGTTTTGGATTCTGCAAGCTCGGTGATTTCTGGGTTTTGTGGTGAGTCATTGTCTCAACTCTCAAAGTATCAAACTGTGATTCTGTGAATGTTATAAACTGTGAATGTTATCAAACTGTGAGTCTCTGAATGTTTAGTTGCTGGGTATTGTATTGAACTGTGATGAACTGATGACCGTGTTGTTGATGAGTAGTCAGAGCAGATGACTCATGGTTTCCGTTGTCTTGTAACTCTTGTTGTCTTGTTGAGTTGTTGATGAGAATCATGAGATTAAGTTTGATTGTTTGGACTGCTCTGTTTTGGTCCTTTTGGACAGTTTCTGTGAGTGTTTTGGTCCTTTTTATTCTGATGGTAATTGAATTTGTTGGGTTGCAGTGAGGCAGATGTGTATCTATTCAGTGGTTGCATTAAGTCGTGGAAAAACCTCTTTTTTGTGAGATTAATGGGAAGAAACCAATTAGGTTGTTTCAGGTGTGCATTTTTGGCTTTGATATTGAATTTTTTTAATGTTTCAGAGTTGGATTTGAATCTTGAGTACAAGCCAGATGTCAGGAAAGACTTAGAGGCTGTGGGGAAGAAACTTGAAGAATGCACCGAAAGGTGTTCGTGAAAATGCCCCAGAGAAAAGCTCATAAGGTGATTGTAAAAGGATTATCAACTTGCTCGATTTGAGCTCAAAATTGGAGATTCAGTTACTATGCAGGGTATCTGAAATCTTGCGATAGCTCTATTGATCTTGTTAATGTCCTGAAGCATGAGATTCAAGATGGGCAACTGAGCTTTAAAGGAAAAAGGGTACTTAAGGTATGTCTATTGTATACAAATTTTATTACATTCTCATTCCAGAAAGTTTGTGATTTCTATAAGCGTCATCATTCTGGTGCTATTCTGTTATTAAGCTTCATTTTGTTGATTGTTTATTGTTTATTGGTATTTAATCTATGCACTTGGTGATTCTTTCAGCTGGTTTGTAACTATGGCCTTCGAGGAATTTTTGCTCGTTTGAAGATATTTAAGTCCCCAAGTACCCATCATGCCTCTGGATCCTACCCTATAGTGAGTCTTGATGAGTGATAATTAACAAGGTTCTAAAAATCGGCCCACGCAGCCGCCTAGGCGCTAGGTGCCACCACCCCGTTCCAATTTTGGCCTAGTCGATCAAGCTAGGCGCTGGGCAAAAAGTCGGCCGCCTAGCTGGGCGGTCCTGGGCAGGTCAGCGACTAGGCGTTGCAGTCCCTTTTTCTTTTTTTTAACTCTTCATACTTAATCCCAATTTAACGTTTCAGTCCCTTTTGCTCTTAATTGATTTCTCCTATAGACATTTTATTGTTTTTATGAGTTTGCTCAATGCCTTGGTTCTTAAGTTTGAGGCTTCTCATTTATGTCCAGATTCTAGGAAAGAAATTGATGGTTTGATATGATTTTTGCTGTCTTTGACACAGAGAAGTTCTATACTGAAGTCCAGGAAATTATACTTGCTAGGTATAATAAAACTTTTGATTGGGCTTTGAAAGAAAAAATGATGGGAAAGAAAGCAACATAAGCTGCTCGGGTCTTTGTTGAAGACACTGGACTTAGTGACTCTTACTGCTGAGGACTTTCTGGTTGAAAGAGAGGCAATGTTGTAGAAATTATTTCCAACAAGTGAGCTGATGCCAGGTACCATTAGTATATGCAAATAGAGATATTAGTACACTTATGCCCTTTTAATTGTCTACTCTTCAAACTTCAGAATAAGCTGAACTGTTTCTCATTCGTAAGTTTCTGATTCTTTGATTGTTGAAGACGTTGCTGGGCTTTGGTGTTTATGATTCTTGAAGCTGTTTGGCTGTTTTGACTTGTGTTTCTCATTCGTAAGTTTCTGATTCTTTGATTGTTGAAGACATTATTTAAATACTTTTGGACTGTTCTGTGTTGGTCCTCCTGGAGTTTGGAACTTTGCTCATTTGCTACTTGCTTAATATATGTATCCTTTTGAGGGATGAAGTTTGACGTGGTGGTTTTGTTCTGCAGGGAGAAGTGGAAACCTATCTTTAAAAAGCACATTTCTGGCCAAGTTTGTCTTGGTGGTTTTGTTCTAAAAACAATGATCCAGGTTTGAAGGCTGCTGATAAACTGGACAATCATGTGGAAGATTGAGCAGTGACGAAAGCTTTTGAAGTGATAGAGAGAAATTTGTTTAGGTAGAAGTTGTACTGAGGCTAGAAGTTGGTCTTTTTTGGGTTGGCCTTAATTGCAGTTCGCCTATAGATGTGATTATGTGACATTTTTAGGTACATTTCTGGATGTATTTTGCTATAAGAGTTTCAAATATGTGATCCCTTATTTTGTGGATACATCGGATCCATTTAGAATGCTATGAGATTATAACAGCTTTCTATTATGATTAAATTACTATTCTTTTGGTCATTTTTGCTTCCAGAATCTAAATTTTTCCATTACAACAATAGTAGGAAAATATGTCATCTGATGAGGTTTTTAGGGTACAATCAAACAAAATTTCTACAATTCAGACGACGGTTTGTATTGATATCATGGTCTCAAATGTCATGGTACAACAGTTTAAGTTATATGTGTCGTGTGAAAGCACACATGCACTGAATTTTTAAGTCATCACACCACATTTTATGCTGGAAGAACTGTCGTGTGTATACAATTTACACAACGTCTTAAAAATAAAAACTGACTTCTGAACAACAAAGAGAGAAGGCTGGATTCCTAAAAAGCGTGGTCTGAGTAGAAGTCACACCACGCTGGAATCCTAAAACCATGGTATGAGTAGAAGTCACACCACGGCATATTTCTGTCAACAGCATGTCGGCAGATCTGCCGGTCCATCAGACGACAGAGTCAGCTGCAAACCGTCGACCCAATGACCGGTATACGACGGTTGAAAACCGTCGTCTGATAGTATTTCATCAGAAGAAGCCTCGATAGACCACGGAAAAGTAAAACGTGCGACGACAGTTTTAAACCGTCGTGTGAAGCCTTTTGTGTAGTAGTGTATTGGAAGATTGTCTTTCACCAATTCAATGGCATCACGTTGGCGCATGGCTACAACTAGCCAACAAGTTCATAACAAATGAGGTGTCTAGTCTTGTATTGTGTTAAGTACAATAATGCGCCTATTGCACTCAGGTAAGGCACTTCTGCTAATTAACACGTCTTCATCATCATCCCTGGGACGAAACGAATCCCTCTTAGGGTCAAGACTACCTACAATCATAGAAGTGCATCTTGACTTTATCAAAATGCCAAAGCATTCATTAACACGGTATACAAGTTCTAAATCTAGACAAAATCATGTTCTCCCAAGGTCCTTCATCTCTAACTCGGATTTCAGGTGTTCTGCAGTTTCCATTAACTCTCAAGGGTTCTGATTATGTCTATCAACATAAACCACGACAATTGCAAATCCAAAACTTGTCATGGAAACGCACAGGCATAGTTCATCATATCCCTTCCCAATCCAGTAGTCACTTTAGTGAGCATTTCAACCTAATTGCAAAAGTGCTTCATGGTCTAGAGCCACTTGACTTGGGTAAATGAAGTTCAGAAGAATCTTCATTGTCTTCCATATCTAGATCCCCATAACTTCGTCGCCTTTGATGAAACCTAACTTCATTTGTTCAATACAAGCTGCATTATCCTCATAAATGCATGTAGGTTCATCTGTGGTAGAATTCAAACCACAAGTTCCTCGAATATGTCTAATTAAATATCTTAGCCATCTGCATTCATGCACAACTTCATGTAGAGCAATAATCTCTGCATGATTCGAGGAAGTAGCAACAATGATCTGTTTTGTAGACCTCCAAGACATCGCAGTGCTTCCCATGGTAAAGACATAACCCATTTGGGAGCGACATTTGCAAGGGTCAGAGAGATACCCTGCATCAGCAAAACCAATCAAAACATCACTATCGTTTTAATGTAAGGGAGGTGGGTGAGGCCAGCCACCCTTGGTGGCGGCGGCAGTGCCTGCGGAAGCGACACGGCCTCCCACGGCTGTATAAACGGTGGTGCTTTTCCGTATGGGGTCCGATCCCATAATTCCGTCATTCCTCTTCCCTCTGTAGGCATAAAACAAGTCCATATCTATCATACCCGTTAAGTATTGGAAGATTGTCTTTCACCAATTCAATGGCATTACGTTGGCGCATGGGTACAACTAGCCAACAAGTTCATAACAAATGAGGTGTCTAGTCTTGTATTGTGTTAAGTACAATAATGCGCCTATTGCATTCAGGTAAGGCACTTCTGCTAATTAACACATCTTCATCATCATCCCTGGGACGAAAGGAATCCCTCTTAGGGTCAAAACTACCTACAATCATGGAAGTGCATCTTGACTTTATCAAAATGCCAAAGCATTCATTAACACGGTATACAAGTTCTAAATCTAGACAAAATCGTGTTCTCCCAAGGTCCTTCATCTCTAACTCGGATTTCAGGTGTTCTGCAGTTTCCATTAACTCTCAAGGGTTCCGATTATGTCTATCAACATAAACCACGACAATTGCAAATCCAAAACTTGTCATGGAAACGCACGGGCATAGTTCATCATATCCCTTCCCAATCCAGTAGTCACTTTAGTGAGCATTTCAACCTAATTGCAAAAGTGCTTCATGGTCTAGAGCCACTTGACTTGGGTAAATGAAGTTCAGAAGAAAGTACAATAATGCGCCTATTGCACTCAGGTAAGGCACTTCTGCTAATTAACACATCTTCGTCATCATCCCTGGGACGAAACAAATCCCTCTTAGGGTCAAGACTACCTACAATCATGGAAGTGCATCTTGACTTTATCAAAATGCCAAAGCATTCATTGACACGGTATACAAGTTCTAAATCTAGACAAAATCGTGTTCTCCCAAGGTCCTTCATCTCAAACTCGAATTTCAGGTGTTCTGCAGTTTCCATTAACTCTCAAGGGTTCCGATTATGTCTATCAACATAAACCACGACAATTGCAAATCCAAAACTTGTCATGGAAATGCACGGGCATAGTTCATCATATCCCTTCCCAATTAAGTAGTCACTTTAGTGAGCATTTCAACCTAATTGCAAAAGCGCTTCGTGGTCTAGAGCCACTTGACACTAGGCCAATAACCTCAATATACAACACTTTTTACACAACGAAAAAAAAAAATTGCTGTGTGATGATGGAAAGTCAATCACACAACATGACTAAGAACCATACGTTGTATAAGGCCATAAAAATTTTGATGTTTTCTTGGAGAAGGTGATTGCACAACACTGGCAGGAATATTTTGTTGTGTGAATGATTAAAAAAAGAGTGGCAGATTTCCCGCCTAGCTTGACACAAATTTGGGTCCAAATATGTACTACATTGCACAACATCATGGTTATACCTGTTGTGTGATACTAGGTTGCAATTTATCATACAACAGTTTTAGACTTGTGTTGTATGATTAAATTATATATTATTGACAATTCTGGATGTGCCCCCAAATGCTACTCCTTCTACCCCAAAATGTACAATTTTGGAGAACTTATATAGGTCATGGTTTGAGGATCCTACAACGTAAAAACCTTATTTCTGTTGTTTGAATGAAACTTGTTTATCGTAGCACCAAAACCATTGTACATAGCGCAGCAGCGCGGGAACTTTCCCTCCTTGGAACCTAAGCTGAAATTTAAGTTGTAGACGATCAGACAACATATTGGGATGTGTTTGTTGTGTGATGCAATAATAAAAAATAAAAGGAGTGTTGGGTTTTGACTTGGACAAATGAATAACACACCCTTTTCTGACACAGAGAGAAATAACTTCTACCAAAACCAAGAACTCACAATCTCTACCAAAACCAAAAACTCACAATCTCTCACTAGCCCCGCAAGCTCTCACCGTAAACTGTCACCATTTTCAACTCACCACCATATTCTCTCATCAAAACACCATCACTGGCATCCTGCAACCTCTCCTCAGTTTGCGTATGGACGGTTCGATTCTACCCATCGATGTCGGTTCGATTCTACTCATTGGTTTGGGTTCGATTTGGGTTCGATTCTCCTCAGTTTGATTAGAGTTCAGCTTAGTTTGTATTGGGAAGAAGGTGGAGGAGAAAGGGGTTTTGATTAGGGTTCTTCATTTTGGGGATTTCTGAGCAACTTGATTTAGGGCTTTCTCGAAGCAATCGATTTGGTATGTTGGTTTTCGCCTTCTTCAGTTAAGATTATTTGTACTTTATATCTTGGGATACCTCTGAGTTATTGAATATTAGGTTTGATAATAGATTTTGTCAGTTGTTCAGAAGGTGAGAAGAAGAACCGAAACCCTTTATGATTTCATCAATCCATAAATGATATAGTAATTAAGTTGGTTTTTGGGTTTTTGTTTTTGATGAAACTGGGTTACATTGCTATAAGAAATTGACCCTCTTTGTGATTTTTGCAGTGTTCTATTAATGCTTTTTTTCGAATTGGAATGATGCTGGGTTACACAATTTTCTCAGTCTTCTTCTCTCCCCGAAATATAAAGTCATGGCTCCACGCCAACCTCCGCGTCCCACTCACAAGTAAATCTGCTATCCATTCAAACTATCAAAGCTCCCAGCTCCTAGCCCAAGCCAGATCCGCTGCCTCCAAGTTCTCCCTTGCCAAGGAAAATGCTTAAAGGTTGTATCTTGTGCAGGTTTAGCTTTGGAGTTTTAGAGAGAGTAGTGACTGACCCATTTGGTGGTTTGTCGAATTGGAATGATGAAGACGGAGATATTGACCCTTGCTCTTGGTTTGGGGTTGAATGCTTAGATGGAAAAATTGTGGTCTTGTAAGTACTTGATCTCTTTGCTTCTTCTTTCATTTAATAATTTCATTGGGGCTGATCAAAATTGTGTCTTGGTTGGAAGATTCAAATCAGCCCACCACCAAAGTGTGAGGTCAGCAAGACAGTAAGCTTGTATGTATAATTTTATCATTGATTTTGTTCTTCCATATGAGAGTTATTGTGAGACCTATATGTGTTAAAATTTCTATCCATCTGTTCAAAGTTGTTATGGAATACACTTTTGACCATTACTTAGCTTTGGGAACTCCATTAGAATGCTTAGAACTGAAATAGATTAAGGTTCAAATATTGCACACCATGTGTTTGATAGTATGCCTCAAAGACAACCACCAAGCTGAACTAGTGGGTTGTTCTGTTGTTTTCGAAAAACCTGTACTTCTTCTTTTAATCTCAGTTTTTAGTATCTTAAAATAGATTCTTCAATGATCGTTTTAAACTTGGTTTCACACAAAATGAACTTGAAATGAGATACTTATGATATTTTGAAGTTAACATAGTGTTTCAGGATTTCTGCAGAAATCAACATTTTCTATCAATTTGGATCTCTGTTTGACCATTCATTTGAACTCTGAATAACTTGAAATTTTCTGAAATTGTGCCTTTACATGTCTAGTTCAAATCTGGAGAGTTGTGCTTGAAAGCACTACATGGATGATTGTTGGTGAATTTTTCATTTTTGCTACCAGTTTTCTGAAAATTTCTGAAACTTGCTATTTGGTAAACTGCTATTTGCCTATGTAATTGTATAGTTGCTATATGCTATATCATTGTATATTGGAATTCAAAATAAGGTGCTGTCTCTGATAAGATGATAGTTAGTCATTTGCTTATATCTCATTTACTGTACATTTAGAATATGGGCTCTTGCATCGATGGCTATTAGATTGTTTTGTTTTTGGCTTGCATAAGAACATGGAGATGAGCGTTATAATTATGAAACTGAGTTTCAAAATTTCTGAAAGATTTATGCTTGGATGGGTGAATATGTAAAACAATTATGAAACTGAGGACTTCATTATATTTCTGTTAGTTGTTAGTTCAGTTACAAAGAAAGCCATGGATAATTGAAAATAAGCTGTTTTGTCACAAAAAGAATTTTCTTTCTTCAGCATCAGCCTCTGTGCACAACTATATATTGAAGACCTTTGTCAAGGAAAGATGTCAAAAAAAGAAGAAATTAGGCTATCAAATATATTTCTGCTCACCTCATTAGAGATGCCAGTTTCAAGAATAAGTCTGAAATAAATTCGGTGATTGAGGTAATTAATCAATAGTAGTAATTATTTACTTTTTTGGTTTTCCATTCCAACGTGCCTTCTTTCTCTTTATCTCTTATGTCAGTTATGTGTAGATCTCCCTTGCAGCTCTATTTTCAGGTTGAGCAGGAACTAGTGATTCAGTCCACCAGATTGAAAACATTGATAAGAGATTTTAGATGAAATTGTAGAAGAACAGGAGAAATGAACACCAATGCTAGTTTAGTATATAGTAAATGTATAACTAGAAATGACACCTGTGCATTGCTGCGGGATTTGTTGCTGTTATCAACTTTGTATCCCAAAAACGATATAGTAATTAAGTTAGTTTTTGGATTTTTGTTTTTGATGAAACTGGGTTACATTGCTATAAGAAATTGACCCTCTTTGTGATTTTTGCAGTGTTCTATTAATGCTCTTTGGTGCTTGGACGAGCTGAGCTTTTGCAAAGGAGGTGAAGAATTTCTATCACTATTTTGGTTTTGCTTCTGATTTGGGTTCATAAACAATGCTTATGTAATAGAACCGAAACCCCTTTTTGTTCATTGTTGGTGACGCTACATATGCTATTCTTTGATTAAAGTTGCTTTCAACTAAATGCATAATTCTATGCATAATTCTCAGAATATATGTGCCATGAAATCTGATGCATTTATAAAACATGACAAGTCTTGCTATAATGTGATGGATTTTGGGTTTAAGTTGATGTACTGTTGTACTTTTGTAATGGTAATCTGTTTCCTTGGGAACTCACGATGATTGTACTAGAACTTTGGGGAGAGTATTCACACTTGTGTTGGGTGGGCAGTTATGAATTGGGTGTTCAAGTAAAAGAGTTAAATGCAAGAGCATTGGAGTTTGGATTCTATGTTTGATCACATTGCTTTTATAGATTGTCAATTGTCTTAATTATATATTCTATCTTCTTGCATGTGTAATGTTTCTGTTTCCTGGTAGGTTGTTGAGGAAATCATTATATTTCTAAATAAGAAAAAAGACCAACTGGAAGCCCAAGCAAGGGTAGCTGAGCAAAAAATCTAGGGATTGAAATTAAAAGCAGAAGATGTAAGAACTCATTTCTTCTTTCTTCTAAGGCCTATGTTTCTATTTCTGTTTAGTTTCTTATTGTATTCTATAAATGTACTTTGCTTTTCAGTTTATGTGTTAAGACTTTCATCTATGTATTGCAACCATAATTTGTGAAATGCAGAAAACATAGCTTTACTTGTGAAGGATTCTTTTGTATGGTTGTAGCTTTATAAGCAAAATATGCTTTTGACTTTGGTTTCTGTTTTTTTTTTTATGATAGACTTTGGTTTATGTTACCGGTTCATATGTTTTTCAATGATGCATGTACCATCATGTTGTCCCATGGAATATTGGAGAAGAGTTCTTATTAGGGATAGCAGCTTTTCCAGCCATTATAAATTTGATAGTATCTTGAAATTGATAAGAGAAACTTCTGCTCGGTATTACAGATCTCTGCCTTTACTGGGCAAGTTTTTCCACCAAAATTATAGAACCTTAATTCTTAAGCTTTTAGGGGTTCCAATAACCAATTAATAAACTCAAATCTAAAATATTATAAATTTAGGTTATAGCTATGGTGCTTTTCATGTAGTGGGAAACAAGTATGGCAGGTTTGGGACACATCTATATATATCTCCCAAAGCTATAAAAATTAGTCCCAAGCAGCTCGCTTCTTCCCAAAATTAATTACTTGTGGGTTTGGTATTTGGTTTTCTTTTGTGGATTGAATGAAGATGGTGATGGTCCTGATGGATATGTACATGCAGGTAAATTTTCCTATGTTAAATTCTAATTACCTTTATGGGCTTGTGTTTGGGATTACATATTAAAGGAGCTGACTATTGTTAGACAGAGTTTTCTTGTTGGAGAGCTATTATTGTTGGCTGTGCTGCTATTGCTGGAGTTGTAAGGAGCTAGCTTGACTGGTGAGTGTTGCTTGACTGCTACTCTTTGCCCCTGTTTTGTTGAATGCATTTGTTGAAGCTGGAATGCATTTGCTGATATTATGAGTTGTTTATTCAATAGGAGAGGAGAGGCAACAGTCATTATACTAAAGCAGACATAGATATGATGCGAAATGAATGGGCAAAGTATGTCGTGAAGGCGTATGTGTAGGAGCTAAAGGAAAGCATAAGAGGAAGTAGGTTGTTGCTGAAGGAAAGTATCATTTTTGTGCTTCTCTGCTGGTACAATATTCATGCACTGTGTGGCATGTTTTGTAACAAATAATTTGTATTTATATCAGCTTTTGATGTCCCAAGTAGATGGGCATGCAGTTGAATGCTTTTCTTCTTTCAATGTTGGCTTGGATGATTGGGAAATCCTCCCTTTTAACATTTGAATGCTTTTCTTCAAATAATATGAGTTGGATTACTCATTTCATAGATTCTAGTGTCTTTTCTTTACAATTAGTCACTGTTCATTAGGTAAAATGGAGCATTATTATCAATGCACAAAATCTAGAAAATACGATTATCACACAACAAAATTTCTAATGTTAATAATGTTGTCTGAAGTAACAATTTGGATGTTCACACAATGAATCCTTATATAACCATGCAACGGTTCTAACAAACATACGTTGTCTTATTTACAATCACACAACTGTAATAACTAGAATACGTTATCTAAAAACTAACGCACAACAATAAAATTTCCAAAAGTGAAGTGTGAGGATAACTCATATAATAGAGATAATAAAATACTGTTGTCTGATTCGCCTTTCATACAACGGCTCAGAAACAACTTTCGTTGTGTGAATGATGCCAATGGCATGTGCAGCATGACTGCGCGGCAACTGTGGCCGCCATCTGCCGAGAGAAGACACAACAGTTTTAACCAAATAAGTGTTGACTGTTTGTGATTCACACAACGGGTTTCCACCGTTGTGCCATTTTTCATCACACAACGCTCCAATACACAACGGAGATCGTCCAAATCACACAACGAATTTGGTCGGTTGTCTGTTAGCTTTTTTGGCCTAGTGTGACTTGGGTAAATGAAGTTCACAAGAACCTTAATTGTCTTCCATATCTAGATTCCCATAAAGATATGTACTGACCACATTCGTAAGCTGCATGTTCAGTTATTCAGAAACTACCAAACTGACAAGGTAGTGGAGTACAATGACATCCATTACGAGAGAATATGTCTTTTCGTTGTTGATCTTAGGGCGTTTTGTGAGAAGCCTTACGCCATAAGTGAGATTACCATCTCCTCTTCTCATCACACTATCTAACGAAGACCTATTAATGTCAACAGGTTTTATGTTAGGAGGTGTTGGAATCTCAGGCCCAAAATCCTTCCTCTTCGTTAGTGAATCCAATTCAACTTAGATCACAACTTTCCATTTAGGCCAATTTTCTCTACGTTGGCATTCTTCAACGGAGCAAGGTTCGATGTCATTGGTCTCAATAATTCCACGTACTCATGTACACTAGTGTACTTTATAGAGATCTCTATATTCGCAAGAATTGGTTCTAACATTGAGGCATCCCCCAATGATCTCTCTTGGACATGACCACAATCTAGAATATTCTCATGAGACGGATTTTGAGTATCAATGATCAATGGATCAAGTTGTGCCAAACGTGCTCTCTTCCTAAGGAGAGAATCCATCGAACTTATGGGTCTCCTACGCTCTCTAACGGAACCCTTGGCGTATGACGCCATTATGCCACCTTGTGGCGTCACCATACCACCATCCATGGTAGTGGTGCCGTGCCAATCTCTTTTAGGTGGTGCCATGTCCTCTTGTGGGGACATCAATCCTTTCAGGCATGTGTGCAGCAGGTACATGTGATCTCGTCAGTTTTAGGGGGATCGAGATGAGACATAGTAGGGATAGACCATGACAATTCCTGTCGTTCCTGTTGACGTTCTAATCTCTCCCTAATGACGAGAAGACTGTCTCATCAAAGTGACAATTGCAAATCTAACGAAAAAGAGATTGCCTGTTAAGGATTCTACATAGCAGACTTATAGTTAGAGATTTATATCCAACTAGTACACAAATATATATATATATATATATATATGCATTCATTGCAATGGCCCATTTTGATGTGTTGTGGAGGCGCAATTAGCATATAAACCGCAAACCCAAATATGCAAAAGTACGAGATATTAGACTCGCACCCAGTCACTAGCTGTAACACAAATAAAAGTTGAGTGTCTATGAGTCGTAGACGAATTAGCATAGCTGCATGCGATATTGCATGACCCCAAGCGGAAATATTGGTGTGCATTACCAATGTTCGAGCTACCATCGTAGTCATTTAATGGTGACTTTTATGCGATACCATTGGGGTGTGTACATGGGAATATGATGCCTAATATCAATCCCCAATGATATGCAATAATCATCGAAAACTTTTCGATGTAAACTCTCTAGCATTATCAAGTCGAATTGACTGAATGGGATGATCTGAACCAATAGCCATACAATCTGGACTAGGAGTTTATCATAAGCAGCATTACGAGAGAACGATAGCTTGACACATGACCAGCGTGTCCTCACATCAACCAATTAACACCATAAAACATCTAAGCAGTCCGCAAGTTGGTTGAATCGATCCACAGAATCCCTTTGGATTCTATATAAGAATGAAATATTTTCTTTAGTATTTTTTGCATAGGATGGTCTCGATCCTAATTTTGCTAAAGAGCAGGCTTTGGAAAATGAAAGATGGGCTTTAGAAGCAACCAAGGAGGATTTTGGTTGAGCCAAGAAGTCACAATTGACTTGAGAAGTAGAGAGGAGAGCCAAATTTCCATCCATGCATCAAAGCCATGATTTTGCCATAGAGGGATCACGGCATCGGCGTTAGCCGACCGGTGGTGCATGGTGGCGGCTCCCCAAGGTGCGGCAGTGGTGCAATGCTCTCTTTGAATCGACTTTTTATTCGTACTTCTCTTCGTTCTGAAGAAAGGATGTCCGTGTGAAGTCTTTAATATACAGATCATCATGTCACGACCTGGGTGTCACAAACGGTCATGCCAAAGCCTATATGTGTCAAAATTTAATCCAAAAATGATAATCAAGCTTAGACAAGTAGTAGTTACTCATTCCTTTTGGTAACTCTAATTTGATTGTGACCAGGTAAGGTATGGCGAGATTTTGATAGAGCTATGCTCACTTGTAAAACCGTTCTCTCAGTTCAAACCTTTCCTACACATCACAATTAATTGGATGAACCTAGTGAGAAAGAGTTATAACCACTGTCTTTGTTGATAATTTCCAAAATTTGGATTCAGATTGAAAACAATGATGTTTATATGGTCAAATTTTGATGCTCACGAATGCTCTTAGTCAGTAGCCTACGAACACTGTTAGTCCATAATATTTTGATGTTTACGAATGCTCTTTGTCTGTGGTTTACAAACGCTCTTAGTTCGTAATTTAGCGTGAACTCCCCATGGTTCCCCTTTTGTGAATTGAACCCACGTTACAAGAAAGGTGGGATGTAGGAGAAGGGATTTTGGAAGTCCCGAGTACAAGAAAACAAAAATTAAAATAAGCAGGAACTTTTATAAAAACTTACTTAGTGTTTTCTTGTTGCCTGATCTTGCTTAACGAGGCTGACGCATAGGCTTGTTAATGCAGGCCTACGAGGCTGATCTGGTTTTGCATAGGTGTGCAGGTAAGCACAGGCGGCGGCGCACTAGGTAATCCTAGGGTAGGGTTCTAGGGTTTCACATTTAGAGAAAAAGAAAGAATGATTTTTGGCTTCTGATTCAGGGTTAGGGCTCGTGCTGATAACGTGTTTAAGAAAATTGGAATGTAGAGAGAATTGGGAGAACAGTTGTATATATATTCATTGATAATAGGAGCCCTATATATAGGGATTACAAAGTACATAATCTTAGAGTATAAGGATTCCTATTCTAACTCGGAGTAGGAAATCTCTCCTATTACAACTATAGAACTAATCCTAATTTAACAAGGCACAATAAATGTCAACATTCTTCAACACTTTTTACCATTTTAGTCTAAAGTTTATAATTAAAACAATATGATTTACCCTCCCCCCGGTTAATCCAAAACTCAGATGGTAGATGGAAATCAGGAAATAATAGAATTGAAGATGTCAGGTGACGATCGAAAACGTAAAATGAAAGACTGAAATAAATCAATAGGTGGAGATTATCAGAAACCGTAACCTCTCTATTCTTCCCTTACTATTAATATTATACATAATCACTATTCAGGTTGCCAATTCCAACATCTACATCATCGAGAAAAAGATCAATCTTTGTGAGAGTTGTTATGTTGATTGTTGCAAAAGGAAGTAGGAAGCAATTTGCCATGTAGATTATCAAAAGATAACTTCTACCTTTTTTCATACTTTCACATGAAAAGCTGATATATAGCAACTTATTGTTAGAATTTCATTCATCATATAAATATCTAGGAACTTCAAACTTGGTATTTTTCTAAAACCAAGTAGGATCCTTCCATATAGGCCAGAATGTCTTATGTTGATAGTGACAAGACTGATGAGTACCCTAAAAAATAAAAGAGAAAAACAAAGGAAAACTGAAAGAGAAGATAAACTTGGATAGATATTTGATAGTTGAAAATACAAAATGGAAGTAACATAGTATATATAGGACCTACAACTCTGACCCAACAACCAAGTACTACCTAACAGCCAAACACTGTGTTTAGAGTAATAAGTTGGTATCCCAACATCCCACCCTGCTGCAGAAACAACTACTCATCCTTGAAATATGGATACAATTTCATAACTTCATCAGCTTCCATCCATGTTGCATCCTCCATAGAAGCTTCGACCCATTGTATAAGCCATTTGGTAACTGGTGCATTCTTTTTCTTGAAAATACCTCTTACCAACACTTTAGCTGGGTACCATCTTCGATTCAAAGGGTTCAATGAAGGTGGCAGATGTGCCTGGATAGTTGAATTGGCACCAACTTTCTTTTTTAACAGTGACACATGAAAGATAGGGTGTACCCTTGAATCAGGAGGTAATAGTAATTTATAAGCTACCTAGTTCACCTCAGCTATCACTTGAAATGGACCATAGAACTTAGGAGCCAACTTATTGGAGTGTCTGCATTCCACTGACTGTTGCTTGTAAGATTGCAGCTTCAAGTAAACCCATGCATTTATCTCAAACTCCCTTTCAGTTCTGTGTTTATCCGCATAAGACTTCATTCTAGCTCAAGCCTGCTCCAAATTAAACTTCAATCTTGCCAAAATCTCATCCCTATTTCGTAGAGCAACATCAACATCATGAACATTAGTGGAATTGGGAAGATATGGAACTACCGTGGGAGGAGGGTAACCATATAAAGCTTCAAATGGAGACATTTGAATTGCTGAATGATATGTAGAGTTGTACCAAAATTTAGCCCATGGAATTAATGAAACCCAACTACCATCTTTCTCAGTGATCATGCATCTCAAGTATTGCTCCACAGTTCTATTAAGATTTTCTGTTTGGCCATCAGACTCGGGATGGTAAGCTGTGCTCATGTGTAGCTTAGTCCCCTGCATTTTGAAAAAAGCTTCCCAAAATTGGCTAAGAAAAATAGGATCTCTGTCCGTTATAATTGCTTCAGGCATACCATGCAATCTGAAAATTTCTTTCACAAATTATTAAGCAATTGTTTTAGCAGTATAAGGATGGCTAATTGGAACAAAGTGCGCATACTTGCTAAACCTGTCAACAACTACCCATAGTACTGATTTTCCCTAATCATTGGGTAGACCTTCTATAAAATCCATCGAGATGCCTTGCGAAGCTCCCTCAGGAATAGCCAAAGGTAAGAGTAGGCCAGGAGGAAGAATGGCTTCATAGTGATTCCTTTGGCACACATCACATTCTGCTACCCATTTTTTAATAAATTTTTCGACTCCAGGCCATGTAACCCTCTTGTAAGTTCTCAGATAACCAGAATGTCCACCAACTAAGCTAGCATGGCACTCATTCAATACCTAGTCTCTCCAAAAATGAATCACAGGTACAAACATTCTTCCTTTATAATACATATTATTATTAATAATGGAATATCCCTTTTTAGAGCACATACCTTGTTGAAGCTCATGAATCAGTTGTGCAGCCTTAGGATCTGCCAAAGTGTCTTTCTGTAAATCAAACATGAATTGGGAAATGGGACTTGATACTCCCACAATAGTATTGAGCTCTACTTGTCTAGAGAGTGCATCTGGAACCACATTGTTTTTCCCTGCCCTATACTTCACTGTGTAATCATAGCCAATCAACGTGATCAGCCATTTTTGCTACGTTGGGGTAGTGATTCGTTGGTGAAGAAAATATTAAATTGTCCTATGGTTTGTGATGATGTTGAAATGATGCCCGAGTAAGTACGGCCTCCATTGTTGAACCGCAAACACCACTGCTATCATCTTTTTGTCATACATGGACAAGGCAAAATGCTTTGGAGCCAACACTTTGCTTAAGAAAGCAATGGGATGACTATCTTGAGATAGTACTGCTCCAATTCCCAAATCAGAGGCATCACATTCAATTGTGAAGTCTTTAGTAAAGTCAGGGAAGGCCAGAACTGGGGTTGTAGTCATAGCTACTTTAAGATCTTCAAAACTTTCTCACTTGCAGGAGACCATTTGAACCCATCCTTCTTCAGCATATCTATTAAAGGCTTAGCGATGATACCAAAGTTCTTCACATATTTTCTATGGTATCCGGCAAGACCCAGAATTCCCCGTAATTCTTTCAATGTTCTTGGCTTTACCCATTGCACAATGCTCTTTATTTTATTTGGTCAACTGCCACTCCCTTTGTAGAAACTATATGCCCCAAATATTCAACACTATATGCCCCAAAAGTGCATTCAGACATCTTAACTTTGAGATTGTGTTCCTGCATCCGAGTAAAGACATGTGACAAGTGCTTAACATGCTCCTCCAAACATGAACTATAAACGAGAATGTCATCAAAGAAAACTAATACATGCTTCCGCAGCATATCTCTAAATACATCATTCATTAAGGACTGAAATGTTGATGGTGCATTGGTCAGACCAAATGGCATCACTAAAAATTCCTAATGACCATCATGTGTGCGAAAAATAGTCTTGCTTACATCCCCACTCTCCATCCTGATTTAGTGATAGCCAGACCTGAGGTCAAGCATAGTAAAATAAGAAGAACCGCCAACTTCATCCAATAGTTCATCGATCATTGGTATTGGAAACTTATCTTTGACAGTCACAGCATTGAAGCTGCGATAATCTACACATATAGGAGAAGTACCATCTTTCTTCTTTACTAGTAAGATTGGAGAAGAGAAAGGACTTACACTTGGTTGAATCACTCCGGCAGCTAACATTTCTCTCACAATTTTTTCAATCTCTGTCTTTTGATAATAAGGATATCTATAAGGGCGCACACTTACATGGACTGTACCTGGAAGTAGAGGTATCATGTGATCTTGACTTCTCTTCGGAGGTAGAGAAGTTGAAGCTTGGAAGATTTCACTAAATTGCTCTGCTATTTGTTTGAGTTTAGGATGGACATGAGGTTTCTGACTATTGTCATCTGCGTGCCTTAATTCTATCAACATGGCTTCCCTCTCCTTAGCCAAAAGACTGGTCGCCTGTTCACAAGTTATGACTTCAATATTATCAGACTCAACTCCCTGCAAATAATATAGGTTGTCATTTTTAATATATTTCATGGTAAGCTTGTCAAAGTTCCAAACAATCTCTCCCAAAGTTCTAAGCCAAGCTGCTCCCAAAATGACCTCACATGCTGAGATGGGTAAAATATAAAAATCTGCTTCAATGTCTTTTCTTTGAATATCAAGTTGAAGGTTTGAAACATAACCTCTGGTCTTCATTATTTCTCCACTAGCTACCCGTACATTCAGAGGGCAACCCTTGTCAACTACACCTGTGTAATACTTGAGTAAACTGGGATGAACAAAATTGTGAGTTGCTCCACAATCCACAAGTATATGCACTGACCTATTCTTCCCATTTTGGCCTTTCAACTGCATTGTCTCTGGCCTATTAACATCAGAAAATACATGTAAAGAAATGAGTGGAGCTTCCTCCGTTGTCTCACCAGTGAGTAAATCCTCCATAACTACAACATGCTTTTCACCTTGTGATCCAGCAGCACTAAAACCCTTAATAAGTAAAGCTCTAGCGCCTCGTTTACATACATGATCAGAAGTGTAGGGTTCATCACAAAAGAAGCACTGTTTTCGATTTCTCCGATCTCTCACTACTAGAATTTTGGCCTTAGACATCGGCCAGAAACCGATGTTAAAAAAAATCGTCCGATGTCTTAGTGGGTGATGTTAAAGATCATGAAAACCCAGACACCGGTTAGTAGCCGATGTTAAAAATGTCGATACACATCGCTTCCTTGTAAGTACCTGATGTATAAATTGGGTCTTAACATCAGTTTTCTTTTATAAAACCGATTTATCGATTATCGATCAAGGGATCCTACACTGCGGAAGTAGTGACAACTATGCCTCAAATGTCATGTACGCCCGACCTTCACTAATTCACTTGCAAACTGGGCATTAGAAATCGAAAGGCCCAGGGGAAAGTAGACGAAAAACGTTAGCGTGAGTAGACAAAAATAAACAATTTAAAAGAAAAAGGATTTCATACTTTCCCACATTTATTCTCTTTAATAACCGATGCATGCAACAATTAGAAAACATATTTAACTTTAAATCCAAGAATTTCAAAACGGTAAACTGACTAGCCTCGCTGGTCACAACATTCGAAAACATAGATCGTAAAACCGAAATCTCGTTTCTAAAAAAGATAAGACCAGCCCTAGCCTGTTGGCTACAGTGACAATCGGACTAACCCCGCTAGTCAAGCAACGATAAGATATGGGGAAGAAGTATCACCGTACGAAAGAATGGAGCCTCCCAGGCTCGGGTCGGAGTGTCCCACAGTCTAGAGCATCTCATGCTCTGCTCTACTCACCACGAACACATAGTAAGTAGGGAGGAGTACTAATAGGCTATCTAGCAATAAAATATGGCGACCCAGGTATGGTGGGTAAAAACCATTCAAATCCAGCAAATCTATAAGGCTTCCCCATAAGTCCCGCGAATAAAGAAAACACGGGTACGATTACCCACCGTACCCGGAAATTCTCGTAAAAAGTTACATAAACCAACAACGTGTCCCACACGCTAAAAGAATAATTAGATCATCATCAAGGCATTCCCAATGCCAAAACCGAAGGTCGATAAATAAATATGAAAACTAACTCCATCGAAATCTCATTTCAAAAATCTCTTATAAAATCTCAAATCGACGAATAGAAACATAATATAAGTAGTATAATTCAGGAAATCAACTCGGAAATAAATAATTCAAAAAATAGGATTATAAATCATAACCAACTTCAGAAACAAATCATTATCAAAAGAAATTATATGAGATAAAGTGAAATCAATCTCCGAATTTAAATCATATGCTCGAAATGTAAAATGACAATTAAATAGAGCCAACTTTAAGAAATAAATGCATGCATCATTATTTAAAAACAAAAGTCCACTCACAGTACTATTGGGCGACCACGCAAATGAATTCCTTCATTTAACTGTAGCTCGTGGAATTGCCCTGTACACAATTATATTTCCGTAAACGGCAATCCGATAAAATAATTACGAACCTAAATGAAACCCGAAAATCTCTATCTCCATTATTTCTCAAATTCAACCCAAATCTCTTCCACAACACCAGTTCCTCAATTTACATATTCCACAACTAAAACGAGGGAAATCCGACGGCCGGATTTCCCACAATTCAATCACAAAACTTCAAACTTCGGAAATTCACAAATAATTCCAAACTCCTCCAAAATTCACCAGACTTCACATACAAGCTCTATGATAATTATAGAATTTAACTAGCGAGAAATTGAAATTAAAAAGCTACCTTAGCCGCCGCTACAGCCGCCCACAGTGGCGGCGCCGCCGCCACTGCCACCAACTCCAATGGACACCAAAATTTGACAACAGCACTTACTCAACACACTGATCATTTTTCTCAACTACAACACATCCCAATTTTACCTTTAAATAGTCGAAACCGGCCGGTGAAAAAATTTCCAGAAATTCCAAGAACCCTAGGATCGGGTTTTGATCAATTCTCCCTCTCCACTGCGACTCGTGGCTCGAGGCTAGGGGAAAATGATCCTTGACGAAAACCCCAACTTCGACGCCGGTTTGGTGGCCGGAGGCTGCCGGAATAGCCAGAAATCGACAAAACTCCCAAACTGCTATAGTGAACTTCACGGCTCAATTCCGAGCTCCACCGGTCGAGTCACCGCAAAACACCACCACAGGCGTGACAAGGATGAAGAGGCGAGCTTGCTGGTGCCCGGATTCCATCGTGGGGTGGCCGGAGAAGGAAGAAATCGGAGGAAGAAGAAATCGAGCCGAAGAAGAGAAAGGATCGGGGGAGAGGAGAGAGAAAAGCTGGGTAAGTTTTTCAAAAATGGAAACTTACCACAGTAACTTGGCTATTTATAGAAACTTACCACATGAACAGTAACTTTAGTATTTCGCTTATAACTTTCACATACGAACTCCGATTTTTACGTACCACATATACACGCGCTCGATTTAACGTCCTCTACAACTTTCATGCAGAACATTTTCTCAAATTTTGACCCAAACAACAAGTCAACTTTTAGGGCCACTAAAATTATCGAAACAGAGTAAAAAGTGAAAGTAATTGTCGTTTACCATCCAAATGACTAGTAAATCGATAAATTTAGGTTCGGGACGTAACATAAATAATCAAGGCACCAAGCCTTGGCAATGCTCGGCCTAGCTCACACCAAGCCTATTCAAAGCCACTAACTTGTAGCCTCAAAGTGAATATGCACAATGAGTTGATGGATTCAATGATTGAGAGTTGATTTGAACTAAACAAAAAGTAATAAAATGCAAAGCGATTAATAAAAATGCAAGGAAATTAAACTAGAAAAGTCTGAACAATATAATAAGAATGTCGGGTGCTAGGGAGGTTCCTTCACCCAAATCTCATGTGCCGAAAGCTAATCTAATGTATATGCAAATTTCCTACTTTGGCGGTAGTTGTATCCAAGGCGGTTCAAGGCTCAAGGACCGAAATTCCCTTTCATGGTATTCCTACTCCGGTTCAAGGGTCGTAGGAACTCACTTGGCATGAATTAAAGTCGGTTCAAGGGTCTCTAATTCACATCAAGAGGCCTAAAGATAGAAGAATTAGACTACTAAGCGACCCACCCGCGCACTCACGCAACGGGTGTAGATCACCATGCTTATAACCCCTCGAATACGAAATTGAAGGTTTCTAGCTTAGGAATTAGAGGGGGTCAAGCCTCTAACTCCATCCTAGACATGCTCAAAATACACACCCTAGAGTTGACTAGGCTCCTAGACATGCATTTTAACCCAACAAAAATAGATATAAGCATCCATCATATGAAAATTGCATCATTACATTAAAATAAGCATCTTTTACACAAGATTTGGACTAGGGCGCACAACCCTAGCCCCCAACAACAAGTCTACTCACTATCCATCATTAAACAAACATCAATATACATAATTTAAAGAGGAACAAAGTGAACAGAAGTAGGAGTAACAAGAACAAGCCACAAATTGCTATAAAACAATTATGGCTAGCCTTGATTTATAGCTCCCCACTTTTACCAAAATTTAATGGTGATGAAGTTCTTCATGCTTGGGCTTTCCTTTTGAAATTTGTGGAATTGATGAGAAGATAAAATCTTAGTAAGGTAGATCTTGGTGAGGTGAAGTGGATCTTAGTGAGGAAGTGTGAATCTTGGTGAGGTAGATCTTTGTGAGGTGGGAAGAAAAGATGAGAAGGAAGGAATTGTGGTGAGGTGAGGTGAGGTGAAGAGGAAGAGAAAAAAATGGAAATTGGGATCTGGGCTGATGTTGTGTAAGAGGGAAAGAATGGGATAATTGATAGGGGAGAAATATCACTTTGGTCATCGAACTATGGCTCGCTCGACACTTTGGTCATCCAACTTTTAAAAACTTCATTTTGGTCATCGAACTATATCACTGTATATCACTTTGGTCATTCCGTCAATTTCCTCCGTTTTCTCTGTTAATTCCAGGGGTATTTTGGAGATGAAATGTTTTACCCGCTATTTTATAACTTAATCCAATTTTCCCCGCCTAAGCATAAAACTTCATCCAATTTTGCCAACTTTTCCCTCCTTTTATTAATGCATTCATCATCAGTAATCAAAGCATACAACAGAGAAAAATAATCGAGTCAGAGAATGATTTAAAGTGAGGGAATATAAGAGGAAGAAAAATATTGATTTAATAAATCAAGGAATTATAAAAGGAGGGAAAAGTTGGCAAAATTGGATAAAGTTTTATGTTTAGGCGGAAAAAGTTGGATTAAGTTATAAAAATGGCGAGTAAACCTTTAAATTTCCAAAATACCCTTGGAGTTAACAGAAAAAACAAACGGAATGACCAAAGTGATATGCGATGATATAGTTCGATGACCAAAATGAAGTTTTTAAAAGTTGGATGACCAAAGTGTCGAGCGAGCCATAGTTTGATGACCAAAGTGATATTTCTGCCTAATTGATATTAATTGTGTGGTCTGGCCGTGAGGGGAAGAAGAGAGAGAGATATAGGGGCCACGTGGCTACATGTGAGAGGAAGAGAGAAAGAGAAAGAAAAGGAAAAAGAAAAGAAAAGAAGGGAGCTGCACGTGGGGAAGGAAGAAAGAAGCTAATGATGCCATTGCTGACGTCATGATGACGTCAGCAAACTTCAAATTTTTTTTTTGTTTTTTTGTTTTCTTGATTTCCTTTTTCATTCTTTTCCTCAAATTTTTTTCTTCTTCTTTCTTCTCTCTTCTCTATGCATTTCCACAACATATTATCGAAGGTGATTAGATTCCGCTCCCTTCATAGTGTTGACTACGGTTGACCCGCATTGACTATTTCGTCATTTTGTCAGAAACTCAAATTTGCTCCAATCTCGCACCATTTTCTTTCGTTTCCACAATTCCGCTTATTTTCTACAAAATAAATAAAAATAGATTAATTACATATTAATTGTCATAGAGATTTGCTTACTTCTAGTGTTTTAGATATAATTACACGCATATAAATGCGTATAATCACAGGCCAAATCGTTGATACCCACTACCAAGGATCGAACCAGTACCAACACAGCATTGAGGAGTGGGTCGTGGAATGGCCTGAAATGGCCGGAAATCGAGAAAACGCTGGCGACACGAAATGCCGGCCGAACCCCTCGCGTTCACCTCCTTGCTACCCCTTCCACTGCCCAAATCGCGCCACCAAGCTGCCACTATCATAAAGAGGACGAAGAGACAATTTCATAGCCGCAGACCACGCCTCAATCGGTCACCGGACGAGGGAGAAATCGCCAACCAAAGCCGACGGGGTCGGGAGAGAGAAACGGAGAGGAGAGAAAGAGAGAGTGGTAGAACTGATCTACCACAGTAACTTCTCATATATATAGGAAATACGATGAACAATAATTTTACCTTTTCGCTTATAACTTTCGCATACGAACTCCTATTTTTACGTACCACATATGCACACGCTCGGATTAACGTCATCTACAACTTTCATGAAGAAAATTTTCTCAAATTTTGACCCGAACAAAAAATCAACTTTTAGGACCCCCTAAAATATCCAAATAGAGCCAAAAAGTAAATGTAAATGTCGTTTACTGATCGAAAAACTCGTAAACTGGTAAATTTAGGTTCGGGACGTTACATAAAAATTCCTACATTTTTACATTGGTTGATTTAGCTAATACCCACAAGAGTGTGAGAGCTGACAGATCGAAAAAAGAAGTTGGGAATGAGCGGTTATTTATATATTAGTTTTATGTGGTATTTAGGGTTTAAGGTTGACATACTAGATCAAGATCCAAGCGACGATGAAAATAGCTGAAATTTTGACCATAACCATTTCTTCTTATCCTGATAACAACCAATGGTTGATTTTGTGAAATTATATTTCCTCCATCTTGTTGCTTATGGAATGTATACTTTTTATTACAACTAATAAGTTAGTTATACCACATTAGTAGACATATAAGAATTTTGTGCGATCCAAACAAAATTAAAATTGAAAATTGATAAATTTGACAATACCCATCTATTTACAGGGTATTTTTAGATAATGTGTAAAAAAATTAACCCGATCCGCCTTCATTTTGACATGAAATAAACCGGTCAACCCTTTAAAATCATCTACTTCCCTAAGGGGAGCCGACCTTTGAGAAGATAAAATTCCTGAAATTTTTATATTAGTCGATATAGCTCCTAGACATGAGAGTGTGAGAGCTGACAAATCGAAAAAATAAGTTACGAGTGAGCGGTTATGAGCATATTAGTTTTATGTGGCATTTAAGGTTTAGCGTTGACCTACTAGATCGAGACCCAAACGACATCGAAAATAGCTGAAATTTTGACCATTACCATTTCTTCTTGTTATGATAACATCCTACGGTCGATTTTGATAAAGTCTATTTCCTACACATTGCTGCTCACGGAAGGTTTACTTTTCCTACACATTGTTGTTATACCACATTAGTAGACATACAAGAATTTTGTGCAATCCAAAAAATCAAAATTGAAAATCGATAAATTTGATATTACCATCTATTTATAGCGTATTAGTAGGCATTGTGTAAAAAAATTAACCCAATCCGCTGTCATTTTGACATGAAATAAACCGGTCAACCCTTTAAAAGCTTCTACTTCCCTAAGGGGAGCCGACCATTGAGGAGATAAAATTCCCGAAATTTTTACATTATTTGATACAGCTCCTACCTATGAGAGTGTGATAGCTGACAGTTCAAAAAAAAAAAAGCTACGAGTGAGCGGTTATGAGCATATTAGCTATATGTGATATTTAATGTTTAGGGTTGACCTACTAGATCGAGACCCAAACGACGACGAAAATAGCTGAAATTTTGACCGTAACCATTTCTTCTTCTCGTGATAACAACCTATGGTTGATTTTGATAAAGTCTATTTCCTACACATAGTTGCTCATGGAATGTATACTTTTCATTACAACTAATAAACCTGTTATACCACATTAGTAGACATATAAGAATATTGTGCGATTCAAAAAATCAAAATTGAAATTCGATAAATTTGACATTACCTGTGAGCCCTGGAAAAGTTTATCATGCCTAATTGAGATAGTTCGATAATTTACTTATCGATCTCGGGTTTTAGAAAAGGTGCTCGAGAAAATTTTCTGAAATTTTTCATGAGTGAAATCCTCAATTTAAGGATTCGATAATAAAGTATGCGATACGATGAGTTCGTTGGAATTTTCAGGACTTTCAAGCTATTTTTGGTGATTTTTGGAAATTTTGAATTAAAGGAAAATATTTTGGAAACCAGAGATCAACCTGGCACGATCCTAGCTATCCATAAATCCACCGACTGATCATAGCCATCGAATATTAATTAAAAAAGCCTATAAGTAGGCATGTAATTAGATGATCCATTCAGAAGGATAGAGAGAGAGAACCAGAGTTCTCTGACCTGACGCTACCTGGAGACCCGCAAAGAGGATCTAACTGGCGCTACTCCGTCCGGCCACAGCACAGCGGCGGACCACCGACATTCTCTCCTCCTCGCCATCTTCGTCACGCCCATGGCCTCTGATTGTCAATGCATTGAACGAAGAAGGAGAATCGAAGACCCAAAGCTCCGAGTCTCCTTCGACGAGTTTCAACGAATTCCAGCGACTCCGGTCACCAATTAAGCTGCATGTGATAGGAAAACTCATCCTCTCATCAATATCTATAAGTTAGGCCAATTATTTTTTCAATTCGAACGATTTTGACTGATTGGGTTTCTGGGTTACCTTCTGCTCCGCCGTGTTCTTCAATGCCGGTAACTTCTCCTGCCTTTCTGGGCTTCGTTTCTTGCTCGGCTGCACTCTTAGGCTAACAATCGAAAAGCTTTCTGGTTGTTCATCTTCGGCAGTGACACTGGGAAGCTGGGTTTTCGTCATCAGGCTTGTCCTGGGAACTGAGTTGGGTTGATTAAAGTTGATTTCCGATTTTGAAGGTATATTCTTGAACTAGAATCACGTTTTGTTCTTGTGTTAGTGAGCAGAAGTTATGGAACTGAGTTTGGTTTGATACGGTGAAATTGAAGACTCTGTTATCGAATTGGTTATGTTGTCTTGTTTATGGTGTTTTAAGTTGTTGCAAGTAAATCTGAGAATTGATATTTGAATTGAGATTGTGGACTGAAATTGGCTGCATGTGTTGCTTGTGCTTACGGTGAATCTGCGTTTATGAGAATGTTGAATTGGATTGGAATGGGTTGCTCGTATGAAGTTGTTGATTTGTAATCGGGTTCTGTAAACATGAAGTTTTTTCATGATAATGGTTGTGAAGTTGTTGATATGCTTGTATGAAGTTGTTGATATGTAATCGGGTTCTGTAAACTCGAAATTGTGTTTTTGGGTGACGTCGGATTTCTTTGTGATTCCGGTTTCCGGCAGTGGTTCCGGAGTTTTTGATTCGTCTCTGATAGCTATTGTTGGGTATTGTTGCTTGCGTTCCTTCTGAGTCCTATCTGATCCTGCTGCACCAAACGAAGTCGATCACTTGACTGCGCTAGTAGCTAATCGATTGCCACAGGTCGAAGTGTCGGACCTCGAAACCAGAATTCCTAATCTTCCTCGGGCCATGCAGTCTCGGCTTAAGAGAATGGGGTTGTCCCTTCTTCGTAGAAATCTTTTAACCCAACATCAACCGGGAACAGGCTAAGCCTTTCCCATTAACATTTCCTCTTTATCTGTTTGACATGTGAGCTGCACGTGTCTGGGCCCAAAGCTCCACGCATGGAAGACGTTCTCCGAAGATACAAGTAATTATTGTTTTTTTGTCAGGTTTCACACTGCTCATGATTTCTTTCCAACTCTTTGGTTTTTGTTGTCAATTAATTTATTTATGGGTTATTATCACAAATGGTACCTGAACTTATCTTCTATTTTATCGATGGTACCTGAACTTCAATTTTGATCACAACCAGTACCCGAACTTTTCGATTTCATTTTAAATGGTACCTAAGGCCACTGTCGGTCACTATTCCAGCCAAAAAAGCCAAATAAAAAAAGAAAATAAAAGAAAGAAACAAGTTCAAGGCAAGTCTATTACCAAAAAATCATCACTATATATGATTACAACCCTTGAAATCATAAAAAAATCATCACTATGATTGCCTCCCATGCCGTTTTTAGTCAGAATAGTGACCGGAGGTGGTTCTAGGTACCATTTAAAATGAAATCGAAAAGTTCGGGTACTGGTTGTGATCAAAATTAAAGTTCAGGTACCATCGATAAGATTGAGGTATAGTTCAGGTACCATTTGTGATAATAACCCTTTATTTATTTATATATATATATATATATATTTTTTTTTTCAGGTTTCAGGCTCTGCATGTTTTTCTTCCCAGCTGTCTAGATTCTACCGTCAGTTTTTTGTTTTTTGTTTTTTTCCCCTCTCTCTTTCTCATAAAAAAATGGATTTGAAGAGATTGAATCCCTGACCTAACCAAATCCTCACCCTCTCTTTCGTTTCTGTTGTCTGATCAGCTGGTCTTTTCATATCTGGGCCTTATTCTGGGCCCCTGTTCGTTGCCTGTCAGCCCAGTTAATCATTGTATTAAGGTTTTGTTCATTTTTTGAACGTAAAAAAGTCTGACCTGCAAGAGCTGATTCATTCTCTCATGAGCAAGTAGCATCAACATCATGGTATTAAAGGTATTAAAAATCATGGTATTAAAGGTATTAAAAAGCGTGCCTGAGACGTTGAAAGTGAAATTCTGCCATCAAAACGCCTGTATTTTCATGGCAAGGCGCAAAGGCGCCAAAAACTTTACCTTTTTTCTGAGGCGCAAAAAAGAGCAAAAAACATGATGAAGGCGTACGCTCCACTCCAGCTGGAGCTGCTGCAATCGGTGGAGATGGAGAGAAAAAATAAGAGCAAGTCAAGTCACCTGCAGTCGTCGTCAAGGAAAGTCAGTATGTGTAATGCCCCGTACCTTAAAGTCTTTACTAGTTACTTTTTTTACCATGGTTGACCGAAAAGTGACTTTTCTTTAGTCCGGTAAATTAGGAAATTTCTTTGAGGATGTCGTAGAATACGTAAAATCGAGTTTGTGGACACGAAGTTTGTTTTAGTCAGAGTTTCTACGGAAAAGTTATGATAAAAAAAACAGAAATTTACTATTCATAACTTGGTTATTTTAAAAGGGTAAGTTTTTTTTTTTTTTTTGGAAAGAAGAAACAAAACAGAAGAGAGAGAGAGCATGGGACGAACCCGAGCCACCCTCCCCCCTTTCATTTTTGTTTCTTTCGCCGCTACACTCCCTCCGGCGATTTCGTCGCCGTTCGGCCACCCCAGGACGAACCGTTAGGCACGGCATGATCCTCTCTTCCTTCTCCTTCTAGCCATGTAAGTCTTTCAGCTTGGGTAGCTTTGGTTTTGGAGATTTGAGGAGAATTGCAAAAAGGGGGAAAATTGGGGTTTGGCTCCGATTCGGTTTTTCAGGCGATTTCCGTCGGATTTCTTTGGAGTTTTGAGTTGCTGGGGAGATGTTGATGATCATATCTAACTTTTGCAGCTTGTGTTGGCCGGTGGAGGAAGAATTGAGGGTGTTTGGGACGTGAACAGTAGCGTGAGCAGTGCTGCCGAGTTCTTGAGATTTTTGGGTTTAAATTCGGCTATTTCTGCTTGTTTTTGGTGGTTGCTGCAGGTATAGAAATGGTTGTGTGGGTTATGAAGTTGATTTTGAATAGATAGGTTGATTGGAATTGGATTTAATCTTTGAGTTTTGAGTTAAACTTGAGAATTGTTGGATATTGAGTTTTCTTTGGATTTTGTTGTTGAGCATGGTTGTTTGATTTGTCATGTTTGTAGTGTTTGGGTGAAATCTCTTGGTAAAGAGCTATGGTTGAATTATTTGTTAGGAAGTAGAGAGAATTTGAGATTGTTGGAGTTGGAATTGTGAGTTTGAAAAGGGGAAAAATTAAGAAAGAATGTGGAAACTTTGGAAAAGGATTTATATTATATATTGGTGGTAAATTGTGATGAAGGAAGTGAAATAAAAATTGATTAAGTTATCGAACGGTCCTTGTGAAGGTTTAGATTAAGTGAGGTTGTTGA
>LYNE01000458.1:25551-37286 GCA_001662545.1 Rosa x damascena | reverse complement strand
TTTAGGGGAGGTTTTGCCGAATTTTCGGTAGGATTTCGCTTAACGTGGGCCCCGCAGGCTCGTATCCAGGTAATTGGGGTGATTCCTGGGTCGGGTCCTGTCAATATGGGACTCATCGAATATGATGGATTGAATTCTTCATGTTGTTAGTTATGTCCGAGAACATGGCGAAAGATGGATATGAAGACATAATGAACATTGACATCTCATCAGTGGCTGTCAACCTCATGAAGACCAGAAACAAGCACATCCCTCAGTTGAAATGTAACCAAACTCCTCGTTAGAATCTCTACCCACTACACTTCTATGTTGTATTGTCTATAGTAACTTGGCTTTTTTTTTGTTTTTTTTGTTTTTGTTTTTGATTCCTTAATGGACAAGCAAATGGATGTGAGGGATATGAGCTTCTTCCCAGATGAATCCTTTGACGGTATTATTGATAAAGGTACAGAGTCTGTTTGTTTGTTGTGGTTGATTTTTAAAATACACCGTATCGTATAGTAATATATGTTGTCTTCTTTGCCTTGATAATATGTTGTTGCTGTCACCACTTATTGCACCTGCATCTGTCGAAACCTTGATATAGGAACTCTTGATTCATTGATGGTATGATGCATGTTGACATGTTTTTTCTTATGATTCCTCCTGGCCATTGCTGAGCATGCTCTAATTATATCGTTTCTCCTTATGTTTCTAGTGTGGCAGTGATGCTCCGATTAGTGCTGCCCACATGCTAGGGGAAGTGAGTAGGTTGTAGACTCTTAAAACTCAAACATCTAGTTGCAGTTGTTTATACTAGGGCTTCATTCCCTACTTCTCTTTTTCTAAATGATTCACTTGTTCCTTAGTTATATTCCTTGACTAATCGTGGTTGTATGTGCTTGCAAGCTTCTTAAACCTGGAGGGGTCTATATTTTGGTAAATAAACTTCCAAGATTTATATTTTGCATTTTTCTTTCTTATATTGGAAATTGAAAGTACATAATCTGTTCTTAAAAATTTCCTATAACAGATAACTTATGGTCATCCTAAAGTTAGAATGCCCCATTTGAGCCGGCCACTGTACAACTGGAATACTGTTCTGTATATCCAACGTAAGTGGAATTGTATGTCCTGTCATTTCAATTCCTCTTTTTCTAGCTGCTCAAATATGTTTAGTTTTATTTGTTCAAATTTCTATAAGTGGTATTGTTTCCATATTGTAATTCAATTATATTTACTAATTTATGGTGAATTTAGTTATTGCATCTCACATTGTTTTCTTCTTTTGGTAGCAACTGTTTATATTTTGTTTGTTTCTATATGTATGAAGTAAAGATGGTTGAAGTTAAGTCAAGTCACTATAAATGTATAGTGCGTTAGGAGGTATTCTTTGACTTTTCAAATATTTAAAGAACCAATTAACCATGCAACATGTCAACTTTCTTTCTGATTCCATTCATATTTTAAGGTGATATTCAACTTACTCTTGTGCTTTGGGTTGAGGGTTAATACATTCAAACGCATACTGAAGCATAAAACAATCACTTCCCTTTTAGAAGTATGTTGTAGGTAGCACTGTGACTGATAACATTTTGAAACTTGGTCATATTGTCTACAAAGATCTATATCTCTGCTTATTGTAATTTTTATATCTCTTGATAGTATCATCCCCATGGTTGATTTATGGTTTTTGCAGTAATGAGGGAAAATGTTGCTAGTATATGGTTTCTGCTATTTTTGTATTTTAGATATGAAAAACCCTTAAATCATGTAATCTATTGTTCACTACACTTCATCTGTTAAAGTGGGAAAGCTGGCATTATGAATCCCCAACATTGGTATATGTGTAATTTGGAAAATACAGGAACTTTGCTTTTATTAAGTCTCACTAACTCTTAGGGATTGATAAAATCTAGCTCCTGACTAGCTTATTCGCTTAGTATCAAAAACAGAATTCAAGTGGGTGTTAAAGACTTCTGCATAGCATGTGATAGTCAACTGAAAGTAAAGGTGAATTAGTACTCTTTTGTTTCTATTATGTCTGACTGTAGATTTAGTACATTTGAGTGAACCTTTCCTGGGAAATTGAGTAGGTTAATATCATCAAGTGTGTGAAAGGGAGATCCAGCTTTGGTGAAGATGAGGGTCAATAAGCACCTAAGAGGAAGAACTCTGCTATTAGAGCAGGGTAGGGTTGGGGTCGGGGATGGGGGTGAGAGATGGAGGATGGGGGTGTGTGTCTCTGGATACGCCTGTGGTAACCACCATCGAAATACCTAACAATGGATGTTGCATCATGTCTTACTCATCGATCACTGCCACTGCATGCCCATAATCCTTTCTATGCCCCATAAGTCTTTCAAGTCAGCAGCTATATAAATTCAAAATCCAAAGGGAACTGCTGCAAGAAAAGGAAGCAAACATAATCTATATATAAAGTTAAAAAACATATAGGCCGAGAGGAGTATGTGATTTTATTGAATTTGGCTTTAATTGAAAGGTGGATAAAAAAATTGATAAGCCCATTGTGAAGGTGACGTTGGCAAGAAACCTATATTAATTAGGATATATATATGCATGCCTAGGTTTAACTAGGAGATATACATATATATATATATATATATGCTGTCACCAATATTAGAAAATAGAGAGAGTTAACTAGGTTATCGGTGTATTGGGTTTTTGGGTAGAGTTTATTCTCAAAGTCTAATTGTATTCTCTCCAATTGATTATAGTGGAATTTTTCGCCGGCTCCAAAAGTGGACGTAGCTCAATCACATTGATTGAGTGAACCACTATAAATTCTTGTGTTTGTTTTCTTTTTCGTTGTTTGGCCACTCATTTAGTTCCATATCAATATTGTGTTTGTTACGCTTCTGCACAACAAACTGGCATCAGAGCTCTGGTTCGGAATTGGGAGTTGATTCATTGATTGGAAATCATGGTTGACGAGAAAAAGAAAGGGACTGAGTCTTCAGGTTCTTCGCGTTGGTCGACTTCTAGGCCATCAATTGGTAATGCCAAATTTGAAGCTGAAAAGTTTAATGGCACCAACAATTTTGCCATGTGGCAGTGTGAGATGATGGATGTCTTGTGTCAACAAGAATTGGATATAGCTTTGGAAGATAAACCTGCAGACATAGATGATGTAGAGTGGGCGAGAATTAACAAGTAGGCTTGTCGTTCTATCAGAATGTGCCTTGCTAAAGATCAGAAATTCTTTGTCATGAAAGAAACTTCTGCAAAAGTGTTGTGGAAGAAATTAGAAGACCAATATATGATCAAGAGTGCTGAAAATCGGTTTCACCTGAAGAGGCGGCTTTTTCGATTTAATTATTGACATGGTGTTTCTGTGTCTGAACACATCAGTGATTTCAATAAGATACTTGCAGATTTGGCTAATTTGGATGTGAAAATTAGTGATGAGGAGAAAGCGTTGTGTTTGCTAAATTCTCTTCCTAACGAGTATGAGCATTTGATTACAAGTTTGTTGCATGGAAAGAATGATGTGAAATTTGATGATGTGTGTAATTCATTGATAAATAATGAGTGCAGAAAGAAAGAGAAGAAACTTCAGAATGTTTCAGGTGAAGCACTTGTAGTAAGGGGCAGATCTGATGAGAGAAAACCTACTGGAAAAAGAGGTAAATCTCGTTCCAAGTCAAGAATAAATTTCCTGCAAAAGATGAGTGTGCTTTTTGTCGCAACAAAGGTCATTGGAAGAAAGATTGTCCTAAGTTGAAGAATAGAGACAAGAAGGATTCTGAAGATGAATGTTGTAAGAGTTGTTCATCAGCTTTTGAAGATTTTGAAGAAGAAGAGATTGAGTTTGCTTTGGCTAGTTCATCTGCAGTTGGTTATTCTCACAAGTGGATTATGGATTCAGGTTGTTCACATCATATGTGCCCTAATATGGAGTGGTTCTCTACTTTCAAGGAGTTGAACGGTGGGATAGTTTTGATGGGAGACAACAGTCCTTGCAGAACAAGAGGAATTGGTACAATTCGTCTCAAGATGCATGATGAAGTAGTCAGAGAATTAACTAATGTCTGGTATGTTCTAAATTTGAAGAAAAATCTTATCTCTTTGGGAACTTTAGAATCAAAAGGGGACACAATTACATTGAAAAGTGGAGTTGCTAAAGTTGTCTCTGGTTCACTTGTGATGATGAGAGGTGAAAGGTTCAAAAATTTGTATTTTCTACAAGGGAGCACAGTGACAGGTGAAACATCAATATCTGAGACTATAGATGATGATGATGTAGACAATACAAAATTATGGCATATACTTCTTGGACATGCTGGTGAGAAAGCAATGCAGGAATTAGTGAAGCAAGGTCTATTGAAAGGTGCAAAGACAGGAAAATTAAAATTTTGTGAACATTGTGTCTTGGGAAAACAGACTAGAGTTAAATTTGGCACCGCAGTTCATCGGACTAAAGGTTCTCTAGATTATGTTCACACTGATGTATGGGGGCCTACCAAAATTGCATCTTTGGGAGGTACACATTATTATGTCTCTTTTGTTGATGACTTCTCTAGAAGAGTATGGGTGTGCACCATGAAGCATAAAGATGAAGTCTTAGATATATTTGTGAGCTGGAAGAAGATGATTGAGACTCAGACCGGTCGAAAATTTAAGAGGCTCAGGTCAGATAATGGTGATGAATTCAAATCTGATCCGTTCTTGAAATTATGTCAAGATGAGGGCATTGTGAGACACTTCACAGTTAGAGAGACACCACAACAGAATAGGGTGGTAGAGCGCATAAATCGGAATTTATTGGAGAAAATTCGGTGTATGTTGTCTAATTCTGGATTAGGCAAAGAATTTTGGGCTAAGGCAGTTGTGTATGCACGTCGTCTCATTAATAGGTTACCTACTACTGCACTTAAGGGAAAAACTCCCATGGAGGTATGGTCTGGTAAACCTTCTACTGATTATCATTATTTACATATTTTTGGTTGTCCTGCTTATTTTCATGTCAGGGAAAGCAAGCTTGATCCAAGGGCCAAGAAAGCTATATTCTTGGGATTTAATGAGGGTGTTAAGAGATTTAAGCTTTGGTGTTCAAATGTGAAGAAAGTTGTTGTAAGCAGAGATGTGACTTTTGATGAGGCTATTATGGTTGATCAGAACAAGCAGAAAAATTCTGAAGAGCAGAAAATGACCATAGAGAGTTTGCAGCAGGTGGAGTTAAAGAAAAAAATTGTTGAAACTCTAATTGATCCAGTGAGTTCTAATGTTGATTCAGATGATTTAAATATTGAGGACATGAGTATTGAAGTAGAGGCTCCAACCAAAGAGCCTACACAGCAAGATGGCCCAATTGCAACTACAAAGGGAAAAAGGAATGCTCAAAAGCCAGCTTGGCTTAATGATAGGGTGACTTATGCACTTCCAGTTACTGAAAGAAGAAATTCCTACTACTTATGAAGAAGCTGTCATACATACAGATTGTGTAGAATGGGAAAAAGCTATGGGTGAGGAAATGAAGTCTCTTCACAAGAATAAAACATGGGAGTTGGTTCAGTTACCGCATGGGAAGAGAGCAATTGGTTGCAAGTGGGTGTTTGCTAAAAAGGAAGGATCACGGTATAAGGCTAGATTGGTAGCTAAAGGCTACGCACAAAAAGAAGGAATTGACTACAATGAGGTATTTTCTTCTGTTGTTAAGCATTCTTCTATTCGTATTTTATTGGCCTTGGTTGCACAGTTTGATCTTGAGTTAGCACAGCTTGATGTAAAAACTGCTTTCTTACATGGTGAATTAAAAGAAGAGATATATATGACTCATCCAGAAGGGTTTAAAATTGCTGGTAAGGAAAATTGGGTCTCCAAACTGCATAAATCATTATATGGTTTGAAACAATCTCCAAGGCAGTGGTACAAGCGGTTTGATAAATTTATGTTCGGTCAGAAGTACACTAGGAGTCTTTATGATCCATGTGTTTATTTTCGCAAGCTACAAGATGGGACCTTCATTTATTTTCCCTTATATGTTGATGATATGTTAATTGCATCTAAGAGCAAGGTGGAGATAAATAAATTGAAATCACAATTGAGTGGTGAATTTGAGATGAAGGACTTGGGAGAAGCTAAAAAGATTTTGGGCATGGAAATTGAAAGAGATAAATCAAGAGGCAAAGTTTGTTTGTCACAGAAGCAATATTTGAAGAAGGTACTACACCGGTTTGGCATAAATGATAAATCTAAACCTGTAAGTACACCTCTTGCTTCTCACTTTAAGCTTAAATCTACTATGTCTCCTAGCACTGATGATGATATGAAATATATGGCCAAGTTCCTTATGCTAGTGCTGTTGGTAGCTTGATGTATTGTATGGTGTGTACTAGACCAGATATTTCACAGGCCTTAAGTGTGATGAGCAGATATATGCATAACCCAGGTAAAGGTCATTGGCAAGCATTAAAGTGGATTCTACGGTATATTCTTGATACTGTGGAAGTTGGATTGGTTTTTCAGCAGAAAAAGATGAGTCAGTGTGTTGTTGGATATGTGGACTCTGATTTCGCAGGTGATTTGGATAAGTGCCGATCTACTACAACTTATGTGTTTACTCTTGCTAGTGGACCGGTGAGTTGGAAGTCGAATTTGCAATCTACAATTGCTTTGTTGACTACAGAAGCTGAATACATGGCGGTAACAGAGGGTGCAAAAGAAGCAGTTTGGCTTTGTGGTTTACTTGAGGACTTGGGAATTATTCAAGAATATGTGGATATTTTTTGTGACAGTCAAAGTGCTATTCATTTAGCAGAGAACCAAGTTACTCATGCTCGTACTAAACATATCAATGTCAAATTTCACAAGATTCGTCAGATGGTGGAGGATGGTGATGTTCAACTCCTCAAAATTGAAACTGCAGATAATCCTGCTGATATGTTGACAAAGTGGTTCCATTTAGCAAGTTCAAGCATTGCTTGAACTTGATTGGTGTTTGTAGAATTTGAAATTCCCTACCGGGATGTCGGAGCGGCGATTGGTTTTGAAGTTCTATTTTGGAGAATTTACATCAAGTAAAGCTAAGGTAGAGATTATTGAATTTGGCTTTAATTGAATAGGTGGATAAAAAAAATTGATAAGCCCATTGTGAAGGTGACGTTGGCAAGAAACCTATATTAATTAGGATATATATATATATATATATATATATGCATGCCTAGGTTTAACTAGGAGATATATATATATATATGTGTGTGTGTGTGTGTGTGTGTGTATGCTGCTGCCGCCAGTATTAGAAAATAGAGAGAGTTAACTAGGTTATTGGTGTATTGGGTCTTTGGGTAGAGTTTATTCTCAAACTCTAATTGTATTCTCTCCAATTGATTATAGTGGAATTTCTCGCCGGCTCCGAAAGTGGACGTAGCTCAATCACATTGATTGAGTGAACCACTATAAATACTTGTGTTTGTTTTCTTTTTCGTTGTTTGGCCACTCATCTAGTTCCATATCAATATTGTGTTTGTTACACTTCCGCACAATAGATTTAACTACCAACAAAGACAATGAACCGATATGCGAGAGGCCACTTGGTTTGAAATTTAACCTGACAATATGCGAACTGTATATCGCAGATGCCTATTTTGGGCTTCTAAAGACAGGACCATATGGTGGAGTAGCTCAAATACTTGCGACATCTGCTGGAGGAGTTCCTTTCCGTTTCTTGAATGGTTTGGACATTGATCGCCCAAGTGGAATGGCGCACTTCACAGACACCAATGCTATTTAACAGAGAAGAAATTGTTGTCAGTTAGTACAAGTGATAAAACTAGAAGGTAAATGCGATATGATCCATGGACAAAGAATGTGACTGTGTTGCGTAATGACTTGTCTTTTGCAAATGGGGTGGCAGTGATGATAAGTTTTTATTTTTTTATTTTTGAAAAAAGTAAGCTTAACTACTACAAAAAAAAAGCATTTAAGGACGTTCGAAAAACGTCCTTAAAAACTTTAGATGACATGCAAAAAAAGCGTCATCTATCAAGGAGTTATTGTAAGTGTCTTTTAAGGATGTTGGAAAAACGTCATAAAATGTCTACCAGGACACGTGAAAAGTGTCCTTGTATCTCTAGAAAAACGTAATCTAATGTCTTCTAGGATGTTTAAAAAAATGTCCTCTAATGTTTACTATGATGCTAGATAAGTGTCTTTAAATCTAAAAAAGATGTCCTTGTAAGTATTATAGGACATCTAAAAAATGTCAACATATATGGAAAAAAAGGTCCTTAAAACTTCCATATGAAACAAAAATATATATAGAAAACCAATGATCTATGAATGCCATTACTAACCAAAATTATATATTATTGATCAAAGTATTGTTTGAATGAAACCAAATACAAAAATCCTAAAAGTTCCGATCTACATTAATTTCCTCATGGCTAGCTGCACTGCATGCAAGTCATATTTGAACTGCAAAAACGATTAAAGATGAGTATTACAAAATTTGTCAATGTTAGGACTTGGGAGTAATGCTAATAAGAACATAACATTCACAACTAATTCATAAGCATGAAGTACTATCTTAAAGAGTACATGTCCTAAACATTTTCTAACTACTAATAATGAATACTCGGAACAAAAATGGTAAGAACTAACCTCACAAAATCTTCAAGAGCAGCATAGTGATAAAGATTATAAATAATCAACAAATTTCAAGAGACCTATTAACCTGTAACAAGAAAACTGCAGATTTAGTCACCCAACAAAAAAGGAAATACATTATTTCAACTTCAGAATCTAATTTTTTTTTTTTTTCAAGCACCTATAATTGTTTTACCATTTGAACTTCAAAACCATACCGTTCAAACATAAAGATTTCCCTAAGTATATAAATTACACTTAACATGTTGGAACAAAGCCTACAGCTTAGAAAAGAGCTTGAACTTGACACCAAAAGGACATGGTCGAGAGAGAAAATGACTTTTTAGTACAAAAGAACCAAACAACATTGGTAATCATAATCTTGTACAACATCATCATCCACTAGCCACCTGATGAAAAAGACAGAAGGCTAAGTATTTAAAATACATCATATCAAAGAACAAAGTCTATATGAAAAATACAAGCTAATATTCAAAGGCCAATAATATATGCTCATTAAGTATTCAACATGTGGGAAAATAGGTAGATAAAAAAGTTGGACAAAATTGATAAAATGCAAAAACTACACAAGTCAAATTGGAAACAACTAAGCTTTCCTACCTAAAATTAGAAGAAAAAAAATGGAGAAGATTGAAAAGATACAGAGCTTGGCCCTTATGGCCAAAAGACTTACATTAAGGAAATTACAGATATCTGCGAAGATAAACAGCTTCACCATTTTATCCAGAAAGCTTCTTTAAGCATACCTGCACATAGGGGAAAAAAATATACTAAACTTGGAGAAAAATTTCAAAAAGAGAAATGGGAATGAATAATATTTTTCATGCTAAACAAACAGACGTATATCTGTTACCTATAGCTAAGAGTTAAACAAGAAAGTTTAATGTAGTATACAAAACCAAAACATGAAGATGATGACAGCTGCCAAGGTACCAATTGCAATTAAACATGTATATTTAAATTAGAAAGTTGTATGAGCAGCAATACCTCTAAGAGTTGCAGAACTGATAATGATTTTACTAACTGAAACTCTAAGAACCCTGTGCTGAGAAAAAAAAGAATAAAAGGACCAATTAAGACCTATACTTTAGGTGAAACTAGTAACTACCTTAAGTGAATATTCTAAACATAAAGTGCAAAATTGTAACAGTGCAGAAAAATACGCGAATGAAAGTTTGGCCTTATTCCCATGACTCACTCCCTTCTCACCTTCTATCATATACATTTGATCCCTCTGTTGCCAAGGCCGAATCCATCTCTCCACCAAGTACTACTCTTCTTGATTCTCTCTGCAGCCCTCAACTGAATACACAGTAAGTCCAAATTGACCAGCTTTAAATTAAAAACACCAAGTACCAAAGGGGAAAACATAAACTAAACCAAAGAGAGATACATCAGTAATTCAACTGTGAATTCAATTATAACAGATTGTATCAATCATTAGATCCAAACCCCTAAAGAAAAATTAAATCCTCTTATGTTTTCAACATTATGTTGTAGCTATCAAATACACACCCTCAAAGAACATATTTAACAAATACCTGTACAGAATCAATAATTTTCTCAAGTTGCTGCTCCATTTGCTCTAGCTGAAACCTGCCACGGAAACGACAGAAAACAAGTTTAGCAGATGTAGGTGTCTCAATTCATTCACATCACCAACCATGAACTTTTTCTCAACCAAAAACTTAAATCCCTAATTCAAAATCTACAAACTCATTTAAAATAATATCTAAAATTTTTGAAGCACCAAAGCTCTCAGATCTAGTTGGATCCTAGAGTAGTTTCTCTAGAAGATTCTTATCCCCATTCAAACCACTTGCAGTTAGAACCAAAATAAAGCAAAAACGATATTGCAGATATCAATCAAACAAAATCAGTCACAAATCCAAAAAAGAAAATATAACCCTAGGAAAAAAAAAAAACAACTCAGTAGTGACTTCACACAGATCGAAAGATTGCCAGAAAAGAAGAAAAAGAAAACAGAAATCCTAGAAAGAGGAACGGCGGAGAGTGAGGGACAAGCTTACCAGAAACAAACAGGGGATTTGGCAGCATGTGTGTGCAGAAGAGAAGGTTTTATGTATACATGGAGATGACAAGGGGTTCGATTTTGAATGGTCGCTGATCTAGGATTCGGCGGTGATTTCATGAATACAGCTCTCACTCGATCGAGAGAGAGAACCGGAGAAGACGAAGTGGAGAGCAGAAGGGGTTCTTATATTTTCTTTGTTTATTTTGTTCACGTCTCAAAAGGAGAGAAGGCTTCTAAACATTTCTCATTATAGCCAAGGGCCGAGCTGTTCAAAATTTTGAGCGTCCTTATTGGGTTACAAGGACGTTGGTTAAAAAATGCGTCATTGTTTAGTTTGGTCCGGTGTCTACAAAACCCATTTATGTAGTTACTTATTAATTAAGCAAATACTCCACGTACTTGCCAGTAGAAAGCGGTGATCAGTCGTTAGCTCGCAACGAGGTCTTTGTTTCCTGTGTTCCTTTCTTCATCTGATCATCGATCAATTTGTTATTGCCTCTGAAAATCACCTCGGCGTATACAGCCGAGGGATCAAGGAGCAAATGTCCTTCTCAATGAATAGATGCGGAGCGTGCCAGCACACTGCCAGAAGGCCAAGTGTGCAACTATAGGTGTAGTGAATGTAGATCTGACTTATGAAGCAATTGTTAGCCGAGGAAGGAACTTATTCTCGGCTGCGGTTCGATGCCTCTAGATTAAGGACTTGATGGCTGAAGGTCGGGTGAATTATATGTGGTTGTGAGAGTATGATTAAATATAAGATTAATAGCTACTATAAATAACACGATCAAACAAGTAAAGCATAAAGACAATAAGGAACAAATAAAAGATAACAACAACGAAACTAAAAACTAGAATGGCTGCAAATTATTAACTATTGTTTGAAAGGAAACAAAGAGAACAATTCAAAATCGATACTAGGCTACAAGAACATCAAAGTAACTGAGATTGTAACTAGCAGAGCACATAAACTAGGGAAACAGACGAAAATTCTACCTAAGCAAAAGGTAAGACGAAATAAGAAAAGCTTGATGGCTTGAGTTTCTGGAGTTGTGTCTTTTGTCTTCTGTCGATGCTTCTATTTATATCGGCT
>LYNE01000457.1:73182-89215 GCA_001662545.1 Rosa x damascena | reverse complement strand
AATTCAAAGGAGAGGAATAAGGGATGTATCTGGTCACTATTCAAGGGAAAGAGAAGGAGCATTGCATGATTAACTCTAGCGATATCCAAGAGTCATTAAGGGGAAAAAGAGATCAGAAAATTCAAGACTCTGTCATGAGAAAATCAAGGAAATTTGGAGGAGAAATCACCTCTAGATGATTGGTCATGATTGCATCACAAGAAAGGAGGATTCCACTATAAATAGCAGCAATTCTTGCCAAAACCATCACTTCTTCATTCAAAATTCAGTTCATTGGCCTAGCTCTCTTCTCTCCAAAACCCTCTCCAAAATTCAGAAAAAGCCTCTTGCCGTGAAGAGCTTTAGGACTTCTCCAAGGCTGTTCGTGTTCTTGAAGGCCTAGCCCTGTGTTCTCTTGACGTTCTCCAAGCTTTCTTGAAGATCAAAAAGTATAATCCATGGCCCTTATTTCTGTTTTCGTACTCTTTAGTATTGAATTTCAGATTTCGATTATGAACTTTATTATTGGAGTTGGATTTTTGTTAAGAACGAGTTTTTGTTAGTAATTTTTAGATTCGTTTCTTTATGTTCTTGAGTTGTTTATGATATCTCTACAATCTGATTTCTTGTCATCCTTTTATATCTTTAAGCATATGATTTTGGTTGAATAATGATGTTAATCTGCAGGTTAATAAATCCAAATTTGTGTTCTAATTCACCTAATCGTTTTAGGGCAGAAATTGAAGTGGTAAAGGCTATGTACAATGGTCGAGATTATATGCTACATGTTTCGTGTGTTTGTAACTTCTTATGGATGCATACATGTTTGAATTCAGAATTCTAATTGCAATTAATGATTCATATTTAATGTTGACGGATGCTCTTCAGTATTAACGTAATGTTTTATATGAAATATTCTAAGTTATGGACTTTTCCTAACTTAGGAGATTAAAAAGAAGAATTAAAGTGGTACTCGATCTCTTCAGACTTGTACTTCTAATTCATTTATGATATTTAGTGTTGGCACTATTTTAGGTTGTATAGATTGAAACAACTAGTTGCATGTTGATATGGTTTGAAAATTCTGATTTGTGTGTGAAGAAGTTGATCATTGTAGATAGTTTTATTTGTTTTGTTTTTACTTTAAGTAGATTAGGAACCAGATTTCAAAACCCCTATTTTATTCTTTTATTTCTTAATTGACCTTTTTGTGTAGATGTACCCTACAATCCCCGGACTGAACGATCCCTGCTTATCGTATATTGACAACTACATTTTGCAGGGTTAAATTGTGAGGCTATTTCAACCGCATCAAAAGTCAGTAAGAAACCTTGCTTCCAGCAGTGGATAAACGTCAAAATTTATAAAACACCCAAAGGCAATAAGTTTCTTGTATTCAAATTTAGTTAAAATAAATCTACTTTTAAACCAACCTGGTTGTTAAAGCACATAGGGTCTCGAATCAAAACGTCTGAGAGTGGGCACCTGATTTTTCCCATATCTAATTCAAAAACAGAAATGAATAAATACTGCAACATAATAGAACCCCAAATTAAGAAAGAGAACATGAGAACTAAAAGTAGCTATGTCAAGTTAAAGGAGTCATCAAATTTTTAGCATAGGCCCCTTCTTTCAAAGTAAGCAAGAAATCGCCACTAAAAGACTAACTGGGGTAAAAATCAACATAAAATTGCATCTAACAGTATGAATCGGACACCATATGAGAGTGTAAGAGGTATTTCTGGTCACTGAAACAAGTATCTGCCACCAGTAAAGTAGACTTTTTAGTAGTCCCTGTTTATATACATTAGTCCATGCCTTGTAGTCTTGATAGGAGTAATATTTGCGACGTTTTTAATGTCATTCTCTCTATATTTTACATAGTTATTCTCTTACCATAGTTTGTTGTAATTAGGTACATTTGAGCTCCAAAAGCAGGAAATGAGCTATCAAGAGCCAGAACATCTCGGAAATGAAGAGTCCTGAATGGACTAGGAAACATGTTGACATTAGTATTTATGATGATACTAGGGTACCTGGGAAGGGTAGGAGATGCTGCGGCTTCAAGATGATTCAAGATTGTACAAAAATGTTCTAGAAGACCAAAAGTGGCGTCACCATTGAAGAGTGGGCTTTGAAATGTCCAAGTAAAGAAGCCTGGCCCAAAGATTGAAGCATGTGACTTCCATGTGACCTTCTAGAATGATCATGATGTTTTGAAAGAGTCTTAGTTGCATAATTATTCCTTTATGTTGTGCAAAATAGAGAAAAGAAAAAAAGATTTCGGCGATTATCAAAAAGGGAGACTTTCTAGGAAAATCTACTTCATGTGCAATCAAGAAAAGAAAATAAAAGAGAACAATTATTGAATTAGGTTTCTTGATTACATTCTACATGCAAGAAGGCCAAAATATGGACTAGGTACTCATCCCTCCTTTGTGCAAGCCTTGAAGCCGTGAAGCAAGCTCCATCATCATCCATACATTCTTGCCGTAGTCTCCATCCTCTTGAAGATCTTCTTGCGTTCTTGAAGCTTCTTTAAAAGTGTAACCATGACCATGAACTTTGTTTTCAGTTTCTAGTTTGTATAAAACAATTCGAATGTTTTGTTTGTTTTATTGGAAATTTCAAATCTTTGTGATGATTCTGTTTATGTTTTGATGTTTAGTTTCAATAATCATGAAGCATGCAAACGTTTTAGGTTTCTAGAATACATAAATTGCGATTTCTATATGTGATGATTAAAGTTCATTGATTTTGTACTTCAATCCCATCTTTTATGTGTTTTGTGTTCTTTGGTTGCAAATATTAAGCACGTAATTGAATTAAAATTAAGATATGCTAGCATTCTAGGTCTTAATTGCTAAGTGGAAAACCTATAATTCCTTAGGTAAATCAATGAAAAGTCTTGCATGCTTGTATGACGTTCCAATTTGTGTTCTTGGCTTAAATCAATCAAACTTTCTAAGTGTTTAATGCGTTAAATATGTTTTGTTGATGACTTGATCTCTCACTAGCATTGCATGTTTAATAGGATTAACTATGGTGCGTTCATCTAGTTAATTTAACTGTTCAGTTTTTAGGTATATATGAGTAGATCACTTATGCAAATTTTCAGCCAAATTGATAATCGTTAAGGCATCCAAAACTGCAATTTACACGAACGGTTCAGGTTGGACAGATTAGTTCGATGAGATGCTCTGCACCCAGAGACGTGAGATCACTGGGTGCCACGACTTGAAAACGCTCTGACATTTCAGCAGATCCTCCTCCGATAGTCTACACAATATTTCAGCCAACAAATCCTCGCATAGATTCATCATATCCGTGCCCAACTCAATTGCAAAGAAAGTTGATAGCAGCAGCTAGCCGAGTAGCCGAAGAAGAGTATGGTTTTCAAGTTGAACCTCATTTTGGTCTTTTTATACTTTGAGACCTAGGAGACTATGACCACTTGGATGACTATTCCCACCTACCCATCTAAGAATGGTAATCCGCTAACCCCAAGTTATCCTAATCCTTTTGTAAATAGGCTATGCGTGGACTTTGTTTTTTCTACCAATAATGGGAGACTTTTGACCACGTAGTTGATTATTCCCATTACTAAGAGCATATTTAGTAATGTTAGTCATTTTTTATTTAAATATTACTCAAATTAGCTAAAAAGTTATTTTGATTAGTCATTTTTAAAATACGCGTGCATCAGTTCTCTTTATTCATCGTTAAAAGTCTCGCATATACAAATAAAAATTAAAGGGACGAGCTTCATCATCTAGGGTGCAGCATGATCCTTGTATTACTCTCCCATAAGGCTGTTTACACATTTAGACAAAAGTTCATATGATTAGAAGGTTAAGTTTCAACTCCAACTTCTTCAACTGACTTTAATTCTTTAATAGTTGATATTGAAGTTTGAAAATGTTAAAAAAGATATTGAGATTTGAAGCTTCTTCATAGTTAATCTTGTTGTTGTATGTATCTTATGAACTTAATTTTCTATTATTGGGTTCTCCACAATTCGATTTTGATTCTCAATTGTATAAGCTAAGTACTATCCGGATGATTGTGTATGAACTAGCTAGCAGCCTTAGGTTGCCGCCTTATTCCTGTTGGAGAGGTATTTTCACTATTTTAACCCTTTGATCTGTTAAACAGCGACAATCGTGGCCCACCATTAAATTAATTAACGATCCAATTCCCACATTGGAAATTGGGACACAAGTCTCATTTGGCCAATATAACAATCCAAGGCCTACATCGGACACTTGGTAACAATCCAACCAGAATTTTCCGATGACAATATAAGGAACCCAAATTCGGGCCCATGACAATTGGAGACGCAATTGGAAAGAGACCCGCTGTGATACCATGTTAAACAGCGACAAGCGTGGCCCACCATGTTAAACCCGATAGGTGTTGGGTTTTAATCACAAAATGTCTCGGTACAATTGGGTGAGATTCACCTACTTATAAGTTATATTTTCTTTGTCATTTTTCTAATGTGGGATCTTTCCTTTCCAACATAGTATATGAGTTTGGGATGAACCGTGGCTTCATCGTCTGGTTTTCTTCCGGCCATTTGTGTGGCAAGATGATGGTCCGATGTGGGTAAAGGACTTTCTCCTTCAGGATTTTTCTTGGAACACATATATGGTACTGCAATATGTTGATCACGCGGATGCTGATTTTGGTGGATATCATGTTAGATATCAGCCCACTAATGTCCTAATTGCACTGATTCAACTACAATCGCATAATGATGAACACAAACGCTCAAAAGAAAAGAGGCAAGAGAGAAAGTTGAGATAACGGCTAAACGTTGCAGCCTTGTTTCTGTTCCTCAAATTTCAGATCTACAATATCTTGTTGTGGTGGCTAAAGGATATAACCCTAATGCAAAAACCAAGGTGCAATCTCATCCATACTGTGGCATTTGATCAAACTACACATGTCCACATAATCTAAAATACAATTACAATTAAAACAGGAAGTAAATATTTCAACATATTGGATCTTAGCTATTCCCTTTAGCCAACGCACAGTATCGGATTCACGAATATGACATTATGATTCTAACTCTCTAAGGGCTGCTTCACAAGAGTGCTTATATATTAGCCTTGATAGATTGAAGATTACCAGAGAAATGCCAATAAACATATACCAACACTATCTTGAGCTGAAAACTGGTTCTGTGTCCATAGTTGGTTGTAATCTTCTCGTGTACTTTAAAAGCAAACCTTCTGCAGAAAGACCGGGCACATTCAAGTCCCTAAAAAGTACATACAGAAGAAAAGAGCAAATTACTTGCCAATTATGTTAATAAAACAAGAATGCAATAAGCAAAAAGCAAAAAGAATAATCAACAGTACTACAAATGAACCTGATGAAGGGCTGTAGATCCTTCAACTCCCATTTCGGACGCTCTTTAAACAGGATGGAGAAACGCTCTGCAGGATTGCCAGGTAGTGATGAAACACGGAAGGCTCGAATCCATGTCTCAATGCCAATCCTCTCCGTCAAAACTTCACCTTCCAACATGTCAAAACTTGCTTGCATCCCTTCAGGAATTTTTCGCATCCACTCCTCCATGAAACTCTCCATTTTCCTCTTCCCGTCTCTCAAGATTTCTATTGCAAAGTGCACACACACTTTCCTCTCATCCAACTTCCATGTATTACTTGTGCCCACACCTTTATCCACCTTACCACCAAAGGCATGCAGGCAATGATTTGCAAGTTTGCGAGGAAAGCCATCTGATACCAGCACATTAACAACCTCATCTTGATTAAGTGAGGCAAATGACCAGTCATTCAACACTCCATTGTGCAAAAGTATCCTTAGCATCGTATCCATGTACCTTTCATCCACAATTCTCCAGTACCCATCAATCTCCACAGCTGAAAGAGCCTGTAACGCACTCCTTAACTCCTCGTTACTTGCTTGAACCTTCTCAATAAGATCTTCCCATCTATACAGTCCTACATTCTCTCTTTCCATGCCTTCCAGTTCTTCCATTTCAGTGTCCTCCTCAGTTTTGTAAGGATTCTCAGAAAGTAGCAACCTGAGCTTGTCAAGTCTTGGAGCAATTTCAACAAGCTCCATGGTACCAGGTGCAATCTTAAGGACAGATGCAGCAGATTGCCGGTCATGATAATTCTCATTAAAACATTTTGGTTCTTCAAAGGAATTAAATTGACAAGAAGGGGGTATGAGGAAAACAGAATTCGAAGTTCCAACAGCCTTGATTGCGTAAGTCTTTGATTCCGTGCAGATGACTGCATCTTCATCAGGCTGTCCTCTAACAGTCACTCTAAAAACACAGAAATCATAACAGACAAGTGGAACACTTAAACTGAGCTTCATGAAGAAGAAAACATTCATAAATAAGTAACACAAACTAAGACTCTAGTCTTCAATTTAATTTATTCGTTACCTTTGGTGAAGGATATCAGGGAGGAGTTTCTCATCAAGTTCAAGGAGGATCAGATCATTGTGAGGACCAAAGAGAGGGTGATATGTAATAGGAATTGACGAGCTGGGTTGGAGATTTAGTACTGCTTCTGCACCTCTACAGTCTGAAGAGGGTGGTTCCATTGTCTCTCTCCGTCAGCCACACACAGCTGTTATTCTAAAGAAGAAGGAAAAAGAAAAAGAAAATTGAGAATAATCAGTATGTGGACATCCAACTGTTACTACCAAATACTCTATGAAGCCAATAACCAATACCCCTCGGATAGCCAGTCAATTTTGCCTTCATATATTACTGTACGATAACTTTGAACCAAAATTTTAAATTTATCAGCAAAAGAAGCTATAAAATAGAAACCACTGCATTCATACGCTTTGACACAAGGGTCATCCAGCCTTTCCAATTGGGAATACAATGAATCATAGCGAGATCCAATTCCATTCCCTACTACATATCTCTTTCTATAGAAATCTACCTTGTCAATATTACAGCAATTCAAATCATTTGAAAAGATATCCCTCTACGAGAGCTTCTCACAAACATAACAAGCAAGATGGAAATCAGTAATGCAAAACATATTTCAATTAATGGCACATCAAACGAAAGCAGTAAATCCTGACAAGCTCAGATTGCTGCTTCATATTAGAACTCAATTAAACTAGCAACCGTAGACTAGTTAGTTAATCTGAGGTTGCTAATTGGAGCAATTTCAACCAGCTCATTCAAGTAACTCACAGTAATCAACCATCAATCTCACTAATCAGTCAACGGTGACAATAGGGATCTAAACCCTTTCGGGATTTCCTACGAATCAACAACACCAAGCCCACAATCATGCTATACCCATTTGGATTTCACATATCTCTAAACCTCAAACATTGCATAACACAAAAGTAATTTGACATTACTCAAATTGCAATAATTTCCAAAAACCCAGATCAGAAATCAGATAAACTTTCCCAAGGAAAATGAGAAAACAAGAGAGGAAGAGACTCACAGCGAAAGGCTTGGCAGGAATTCGACGACGCCGTTTTGGGGTTGTGTGGCTCGATAGGGTTTTGACTTGGTCAGAGGAGAACGCAGAGACTCCCACTTGTAGAGGTTTATGGCGCGCCAGAATTTCTGTTTTATACTTTTTCCCGCCAATATGAACGACGGCGTCGTTTTGCTTGTTATGGTTTGGGTGCAATGAAATATGTGGGCTTTTCAATTGGTTTGGGCCGAAACCTTTGGAAGATGGGGTCTTCAGTTTTTGTTTTAGAATTCATTCTAACTCATCTTATTTCTCTATTAAATCATTTATCTTCATTTTCATTTTTTAACGGAAAATGTAAAGTGAGATTACACCGGGGAGTATGTGAGAATGTGGAGTGTTTGTCTTACGTTGAAAAAAATTGAAATTTTACAATAGAGCTTATGTTGTATATATTATTATCTATATGGCTGTCCACGTAAATACTCATTAGTTGTGTACTTTGATGTAAACCCTACATTTATATAAAGGAGGCTAATGAGACTGAATAAACACACTTCTACTTTATTTTTCTGAAAACCCTATGATGATCTAAGAGTTTTTGGTGCAAGCCGGTTGTTTTTTGACCTAACTCATGATCTATGGGTTTATCCTTTTAGATTGACTTATGCGATTGCATATTCTTGTGATGATTTTTTTTTTTGCGATACCTGTATATTGCAAGTCAGTTATATGCATAGATACAGAGCCCGAGACGATATACGCCTGCCTTGATATCTACATATTGCAGGACTGCTTGACTTTTCCAATTATGCAAAAACTGATATATGATTTGTTTCTTAACTCCTAGATTTTTTTTCGACAAAGAACTCCTAGATGACGAATGACTTGATTCTCTACATATTATATAATTGCTTTTGACCGTACCTTATAATCACTACTGTGTTATATATGTACTTTTGTTTAATTTCAATTGCAGCCTGCTCCTTTCATTTAGACCATGACATTTTGTTTTTGATATTAGAGCTAGCATAGTGGATCTTTTATAGTATAGCATATTTTATTGTATAATCGGTGCTACTGTGTATTATGTTTCAAAACTGATATTCATCATATCATAATCATATATGCAATACCCGAATTGAAATATAGTGTGGTACAGTGCGAATTGAATCACATCATTGGAACTACACATAATTGAAAGAAACTCAGGTGTGTTGGTATAGTTTCAATCTTAATTTACTCTCTTTACTATTAATTCCAGCAATGAATAAAGTCACATATGTAACTGTGAATTTGTAATCACAAGAGATCAAAACAAAAGCTTCTTGATCCAATTACACGAGGACTTGAAGTTCCTTGAGAGTTACACAATTAAAACTGTGATATAACTTTTCTCAGAGCTTATACAATTAACGAGGGCCAGAAGTTCCTCAGAATTATACAATGATCAAAATGGCATGTTGCTTGATCCCTGATCATATGGGGACCTAAAGTTCCTCTAGGGTCATGAAATGTAAATTGGAAAATTGTGACATGAAGCTCTTCAGAACTTATGCAATTACGAGGGCCAGAAGATCCTCAAAGTTTTATAATCGAGCATATGAACTCACATATTTTTTTATCCCCAATAATTATAAGAGGGCCGGAAGTTCCTCAAAATGTTTGGGTATTGGGGTTCCCTCCTCCGCACGACAATGTGAATTTGAAGTTCCTTAACTTATTTTGAGATTATGTTCTTGTGCACAATTAGAGGAGAGAAACAAGATTATCATATTTGTGAAGTTAACCAGACCAGAAGTTCTGTGTATTTTCTTCATTCAAGGAACCAGAAGTTTCCATTGTAAAATATATTCCATTATCTATTTTTTTTCTTCCCTGCAATTTTACTATTTTGTTATGTACCTTCATTATAGTACTTATCTTTTAAAATCCTTTGTTATTCATATGGGCAAGCAGCTCTATATCTCGTAAATACAAATTTCGAGTGTAGAATTTTTGAACCAGAAGTTCAAAATACCATAGAGTAGAACCCGAAGTTCTAACATTTAAAGCTCGAACCCGAAGCTTCGAGTACAAAATACAAATTAGTTAAAAAGTGAACGTAAAACTTCACTTCATTTACCTCGAGCCTGAAGTTTCGAGCACCAAATTTGTTTGAACCTGAAGTTCAACATACGAAATTTTAGAACCAGCAGTTCTAATAGTAAAAAGTTCGAACCTGAAGCTTCGATTACACATGATTTATTTTAACTTTATGTCCATTTCGAACCAGAAGTTTCAAGTGAATTTTCGTATGTTAATTGATACATTCTTCTTTATGCCTGCTTAAAGCATTCCACCTTAGAACCTGAAGTTCTAATTGTGCAGACTCGAGTCATAAGTCTCGAGTGAATATATAGACAATTTATCATAAAGTTTTAATCTGGGTCAACCTCAAACCTGAAGCTTTGAGGGGATTATTTTGACACCAATTTACAAGTAAGAAGATATTTAACCGTTGGTTTATGACGAATGAGTATGAGTATACCCCAAATTTGTAATCGTGGATTTTGTAATTAAAAGAGATCAGAACCTGTAGTTCCCTGATCCTTAATTACATGTGGACTTGAAGTTCCTCAATGATCAAACTAACTAGATGACCATCTAAAGTCCTTCACTCATAAGTTATGGTCATGTAGTTTAAACTCGACATTTCGAATATATCATTTTGGCCAGAAGTTCAAAATGCATTTGATGTTATTAATCTACATCAAACAACAATACAATAATTGAACGTCATGCTTTACCTATATAACACGAACCAGAAGCTTCGTGTATATCCTATGAGATCTATTGTTCAATTCTCGCAAATTTGATTTGTGTCATCTTCAAACTTTATGTTTTGAGTGACTTTCAGGCCATGCAATTTTATCCATGGTGTCCAGAAAACATTACTAAGGCTTATGCTTATGAGGCTAATATAACAATCATCTCAGATCTTACATATCTGTTTGATGGCTCCAGAAGAGCACATATTATTGTCTCTTTGCATTCTGTGCCTCCAATATTACCAGAGATGTATAACCTCTCCCTCTCATTGATCTCATTGTATAATAAGAAAGCCGATTGACATGGTTATACCATGAAATGCCACCAGAAGTGGATCATGGCAAGAGAGAAATTAAGAGTCAATGTAGATATTGTCCTAACATCCACACATGTGAGGAAATTGTAAATTGGGTGTGTGTCGCCTATGGTACACTATATGGTGGATGATTATCAAGCCACTTTTGAAAGGGCACTGGTCAAATTAAATTGCATTGACTAATAAGAACATTGAGATTCATCTCACATGCCTGACGTCTTTTGCTTATAATAAGCAAAGTTGAAAGCATTATTGTGTTATTCCTCAAATTTATTGTAACCTCTTGAGTTCCCATTGAAACTAAATGTTTCTTATTCTGATTATCTAGGAACCTGATGTTTCTTAAGAGGTTGTTATAAATTGAAAAAATTGAAACCTCAAGTTTCTTGGATCTCCAATTATATGAGGGCCTGAAGTCCCTCCTCTTTATGACTACACATTTATATGTGACACAGAACTTGAGGTTCTCCACATGATAAAGTTACTTGTTCTTATGGATTGTAGTCTTTAACTAGAAATTTTGAGTATACCATTCTGGCCAGCAGTTCAAAATGAATTTGGTCCATTCCAATTGTCAATATTTCACAATTGATGTTTACTCAAGCTAAGGTAACACTCATATCATGAGTTGTAGATCTTGATTTATGGCTCCAAATGAGCTATTATCATGTTACCAAATTTGAAATATTGTTGCATTAAGTGCCTACTATATTGTTGGAGAAAACTTTTTGCCATCTCATATATACTGTGTCAAAATTTCTACAATAAATTGAGACATACAGTGTTATGAACCAGAAGTTCATTGAACCAAATACACTATTTTGGCTTGACCGGTTACGTCATCTTTGTCTACCATGTTGCATTGAATCACTTACAAGTTCTGATGACTGCTAACCTTACTCACAAGCAAATTGTTTATTTACCGCATATTTGTGAGTTGTCACTTTAATGAGACAATCCTCCTGCCATGAGGGGGAGAAAGATTGTTTCCTGAAGAACGATATGAATTGGTGTGAGATATTTATCCACCGTCTCATTTTGACTTCGAGAAATATCAAAACTAGTTAATTGATAAAAGAAAGTGACAAAATCAAATGCTAAATGCAAAGGCATTTGCGTGGGTTAAAGTCCCTAAAACCAACCATACTATCACAAACAATCTAGACCCCATTTGATTTGTGGTATACATGTATGCAAATGACATGGTTCTCCCGAAGAGAATATCATAAAACAATGTCAGAGCACCTAATATGGCTACACATACAAAGGTTGTAAGTACGCCATTAGGGAATGATGTATTGGTGATCCAATAATACATCAATATGGTTAATGCTCATGAATTAAATGTTTTTGACCTAAAAGTTGGTTTGGGTTCGCCACTAACCAATGAAGATCTTCACTCCAAAGAAAGTGATAGATTTTTGAACGCATCTTTTGAGCATGGTCAAAATAAGACAGTCTTCCCACCGTTAGGGGGAGGAAAGACTACTGTCATTTGAATAACGGCGTGAATTTGTGTGGATTATATCCACCAGGTCTAAAGTTTTAAGCTCCCAAAACAGGGAAGATTATACAAGCCCTATAAATGCTCATACACGAGATTATAAGTAAAAAGATCCACATTCGCTACATGACTCATCTATGAGAGATGATTGTCCTAGAAGCGACAATGTATGCCCCAGAAGTGGCATGGGTACCCAATATCAATAAGCTTAATATAGCTAATGCATGCATATAAGAATGTGTGGGATCTATGATTAATGATCATCGATGATAATTTACATTTGGTAGCTACCAAAAATCATTAAGGGTTGTACTGATGCTATACCACGTTTCATTATGAATGTCGACAGAGTATATTATTGGCCAAATTGGAAAGAGGCAATTCTAATGAAATTGAATATTTGAAACGTAATGAAATACTTAGACCTTTTAACCCTACAAGTTACAAAAGGGTATTTATCAAAAGTGAAGATAAATCACTATGACACAATGTCTATTTATAGAGACATGAGATTATGAATATCTTCCCTTATATGAATGACAATTTTCTATAAGTACAGTGTTACATATAGCTGTTATATTGACGAGAGATTTATGACACTTTGTCATCATTTATTATGAAGATCTTAAAGACACATTGCTAAAAGCAAAATCTCAAAAGTAAAGTGTCATTATAAGCGTATTGCTTATCAAATCCTCAAGGGATTCAAATACATGAATAATTCAAATGCAAGTCCATGAAAGGTTGAAAGAGCCTGAAGCTCACTCATGGAATCAAAGAGTCTTAAGCTAGCTCATATGTACTCATTTCGTTATAGTTAACGAGACCCAAATTGCCTCGATGAGTACTATGACAAGACTACGAAATCGAATTCGAATTATGATTATAATGTTGCAACATATTCTAACTTTTGCAAAGTTATGAATTACGTAGAGCTCTTGAAGAGCTTATATGAGACATATCAATACACAAAGATATTGATGTGTATGGCTAGGTATGCCATGATGATTTTTCAAAGTTTTAAACTATACAAAGTTAAATGTGTCAATTTCTTTATATTGTTTAGCTATTACTTTGTGTATGATTTTGAGCATATGAGATTGTTTTCTAACCTTATCATATGTGGTAAAGGCTTATTGAAAATCGTCTAGCTTTGTTGGTATTGCTTAACCTTTGCAGGTATGAAATTTTGTGATGAGCCCCTATATGCCAAGCACACATGGTCTCACTTCAGTGATAGACACATCAAACCACTATACATGGTACATGTAGCTTATCGCATACATAATTAAGGCTTGCAACAATCAGGAGGAGATTCTCATTAGGGGGAGCATCCAGAAGCATGCTACCTAGGACATATGCGCGTTGTGCTCTTTTTGTCCTTCGACCAGGCTTATTTTTGTCCCACTGGGTTTTTGTTACCTGGCAAGGTTTTTAACGAGGCAACAATAAGCGCGTCCAATATCATCATTCATTGGTGGACATCCAAGGGGGAGTGTTGTATATATTATTATCTATATGGTTGTCCACGTAAATACTCATTAGTTGTGTACTTTGATGTAAACCCTACCTCTATATAAAGGAGGCTAATGAGACTGAATGAACACACTTCTACTTCCTCCCAACTATTCTCTCTTCATCCTCTTCTTACTTTATAACAGTTTATAAATATTTGGGTCTTTTCAACCATTACCAATTAATTGATTTTGGTGTGTAGTTCATATCACTATATCATGAAATCACAGCGGGTTCACCATTATCATAGTATCAGAGTTGGTTCGCCCATGTATGAAAGCCTAGTGAGCACACGTGCAGGGGTGTATGTGGATTGTACCTTTGTCCAATTAATGTTGGAAAAAGGAAACCTTGCAAGTAGAGCTTATAAGAATTTGATTTAGATTTTGATTCTCCAACTATTATCAATTAATTTGATTGTGAAACTCACTTCATTAACAAATAATTTTTATCGTGACTCTTAGTTTACTTTATCAAAATTATTATTCAATTACATACTTGTCAAAATTATTGATAAATTATTGTCAATTACATGCTAAATTATTCAATGTAAGTTGTACATGCTAGTCAAAATTATTGATAAATTATTGTCAAGTACATGCTAAATTATTCAATCTAGTCTAGTCAAAATTATTGTTTGTACATGCTAGTTAAAATTATTGTCCACTTATATAGAGTTTGCAAATTCCAAAATGAAGGGGCCAATCACTTCCCGATTCTAATCTAATTGGTAGTCATTCCCTATTCTATTATAATTGGTAGTAAATACACTACTACAATTATGGGCAACAGCCACATACACTATTGGTGACATATTTGGGCCAAAGGCCACATATGTGCGTGTCTATTATCCATTGCCACGACACAGCCACTTTCTTTTAGGTTAGTGCGTTGTAGAGGGTTTTTTTATATTTTTTTTTATATACTAAAGGACTATAATTAAAGATGGAAGCCTCTAGGGCATCCGTAAGTTACACTGTCAAACAGTAAGGCTCTTGAGGCCTCCGGAGGAACCCTATTGGTCCAAGTGGAGTTCATTACATCATGATGCCCTAAATTCGCAATAGCATCTGCTACAAAGTTTGCTTTCCTAAAAATGTGTTTGAAGCTCACCGATCTAAATCAAGCAGTGATAGCATGGATATCCTGGATAATTTTTAGCAACCTCCAAGGGGGTTGAATGCGTTTGTTGACTGCGTCGATGACCAATTTGGAATCTCCTTCAACTTCAATTGTTGTGTAGCCTTGGTCACGCGCGCAGAGGAGTCCATCTCTTAGAGCAATGGCCTCAACTACAGGTACAGTAGTGGATCCAGCATTTTTAGTGGTAGCAACCAGGGGGTTGCCTTGGTTGTCCCGGATTACGAAACCCCCAGCCACAGAGGTTCTGGTCACAGATCCATCAAAGTTTAGCTTAACACAAGAAGCAAGCGGAGACGTCCACTTAATAGTGGTGGGTTCGGTTTGAGTTAAGTCTCTCCCTGCTTGCCTGTTAGGATTTGTTATGCTATTGAGAACACCAGCAGAAGCCGCCACCATAGATCGTGGATTTGTTTGGACATTTCTGAAGATTGTGTCATTCCTTGCTTTTCACATTTGCCAGCAAATTGTAATTAATTTCTCAAAGAGTTTACTATCAAAGGAATCAGATAACAAAAGTTCATGAAAGATTTTCAAATATCCATCATTCCAATTTAGGGAGGGAGACAAACCTGCCAGTCTCCAAACTTCCGTAGCAAAGCTACAATAACCAAATAGATGATCTGCAGTTTCATTGTCAGTATTACAAAAAGGACAAGAGTTATCCTGTATTGCACCAAACTTGGTCAGTCTGTCTCTTGTTTTTAGTTTGCCTCTAAGGATAAGCCATGCAAACATTTTTATTTTAGGTGGAACATTAAGCTTCCACAACTTTGTTAAAAGGGTTATTTGGCTGTGCTTTTCCTTGTTATTGAGCTGAAGCCAAGTAGCTGATTTAATGGTGAAGAGCCCGTTTGAGGAAGGTCCCCAAACGAATTCATCCTCTTGTTCAGAAGTAGGGATAGGAACTCCTATTATTTGTTTCACAATATGCTGATCTAGTAGTTGAGAGATCTTACCTCTGTTCCAAGCTTTATTGCTCATGTAGTCCTCCACTGTTTCATTCCAATTGATGAGGTGCTTCTTTTCCTCAGCAACATAAATGTGCAACAGGTTATCAAAGACCCAATTGAAGGTCCAAATATTTATTACTTTGCCATTTCCTAGAATCCATATGATTCCTTTTATAATTAGATCTTGAGCATCTAAAACCCCTTTCCAAGCAAACGAGTGATTGTTTTTTCCTTGCCTAGAAGAAGGAGGTGTTTCTTAAATACTTTTGTCTCATAATCTGCGACCACCAATTATCTTTGTTAGTAATAATTTTCCAGCCTAATTTAGCAAGAGCTGCATTATTAAAGTAAGCAGAGGGTCTTATGCCCAAAC
>LYNE01000457.1:18463-44308 GCA_001662545.1 Rosa x damascena | reverse complement strand
TTTTTGCGGGCCTCCATTGGCCCACCAAGGCGGGCTTTTGCGGGTTTTTTGACGGGCCGGGCCGGCCCAAAAGCCCTGCGGGCCGGCGGGCCTCCATCGGCCCACTTGATCCGCGGGCTTTTTGATGAGGCCTAATGCCATATGATAAACGTTGTTATTTGGGGAGCAGGGTGGCTCCAGGAGAATAAGGGTGGTTTGTGTGAAGTGCAAAATGTGTTTCTACAGGTTTTGGGTAGTCCATCTTTAGGGGTGATTCTGCCAAATTTTCAGTAGAGTTACTCCTAAGGTGGGCCCCGTAGGGTCACCTCGGATTTCAAGGTGAAATCTGGATCGGGTCCTGTTATCCTTCTTATTTGCTTTTGGGCTGCTTGGGTTGCTTGAAAGTGTTTTTACTCCATGGCCGGCATTTATTTTCAGCGGTGGTAGGTTTTAGGTTATAAAGATCTTTGGACCTGGAATTAGGATTCTGGCGAGCTTTGGTACTTCCGGACTCAGAGTTGCGACAGTGCGGGTGTGCTTCTCCTTTTCATCTTCTTGGTTGCAGGCCGGATCAGGCTTCCTTCATAGTCGAGCTTTGTCCCGGTGATAATTAGAGGTTGTGGTTTAGGGTAGTGTGGTGGCGTACAGAGTACCTGGCTGGTAGCGCCTGATCCTTTCCTTCTCCTCGACATCAAGGAGGTTGGCAACGATGTGAGGGTTGCGCAGGTTACTGTCAGTGGAGCTGGTGATGATGTCGGCTACTGGGTGCCATTGGTTGGACTTTAGGCTTGAGCTTTTTCCAGCTAGGGGTGCACTAGGGTTTCTCATAGTAGGGTCTTGGACTTTGTATGGGCCAAGCTTGATTGAGCCCATAGATTTTTTACAGGTTTAGTTTTTATTTTAGCTTTGGGTCTCCATCCTTTTTCCCGAAAAGATGATGGGCCTATTTTTTTTTTTCATTTTTTGGGTGGGAAAGATCAACAAGAAACAAGTGGCTTCGTACATAGTTTATTGAAGTTTACTTAGTGTTAATGCTCAGAATACCATCACAAGGTGTCAGCTTCCGATAACGTGGACAGGAGTCCAATCTTCGAATATGTTGTGAATTCGCAAAGTCCCGCTATCTGTCAAGAGAAATATAATGGCGTCAAGAGGGGAGATCGTGGTTGGCAGTCTTCGCTCCTCTGATGCTAAAGTCAGACAATGTATTTATGTTGACAGAGTAGCGGTTGGTGGTTATTAAATGCGTAATGAATGAAGAGAGAGAAGTCGACATTTTATAGGTGGAATAGTGAGTTACCTATGTTTTGTTTTCGATGTGGAACTGATATGCTTCAGTCTGATGACTTTTGGTCCTTTCTGCAGGGATGACTTTGGGTGGCGCGTGGCAGATCATCGAGGCTTGTTATGGCCTAGAACTGGTTTGCCAGTGAAGGTTGGCTTGCTGTGTTCCCGGAGGTCACACCTTCAAGGCCAATTCGACAAAGTGAGGCGGTCCGGTATGAGTGCTGATTATGGCCAACAGATACCATGTATGTACAAGTCCCCCAAGTCCCCAGTCAAGGAGGGATTTCTTTGTTGGGGAGTTATTACCTCTAAGGCGGAACCTTAGGTTACATGTCAGGTGTAATCAGTGCGAGTGCGTCGTCAACCATAGACTTCGTCTGAGTGAGCGCTTTTGCCCTTTCGAGTGGTCCCATTCTAGGCCCTCCAGGGAGTTCCCCACTCCCCAGCTAAGAAAGACCTCCGTTTGGTCGGGTGATTGTTTAGTGAAGGGAGCTGCTTGACAGTGTGAGGCGGCAGGTATCGATCCCACTCTTTTGTTGCCTTAGTGTCGGGAGTTTAACAGCCTGATCAGTGGCTGCCGCAGGCTATGTTAACGTGTCCCTTACTCTTTCCTGGAGGAGAAAAACTTGACTGCACTGCCTTGTAAAGGTCGGTGTATTGATAATAAGTGGGGGTGTCCATTGTTGGATACCTCCCCGTTAAGTATGGACTATGTCTGTTCCTACGACCATGCTGCCTTCTGGCGGATGAAGTGATGATGTCGGGAAACAAGGTTAGTTAGCGGTTAACAAGGTGTGTGATTATACGCATTTATATGCGTGTAATTATATCTAAAACACTAGAAATAAGTTAATCCTCATGTCAATTAATATGTAATTGATTTATTTTTATTTATTTTGTAGAAAATAAGCGGAATTGAGGAAACTAGAGAAAATGGTGCAAAAATTGGAGCAAATTGGAGTTTCCGACAAAATGATGAAATAGTCGATGCCGGTCAATTGTGGTTGACGTTAACAAGAGAGCAGAACTTTACTAGTCATGATTTTGTGTGCGGAAGTATTTTAATTTGGAGGAAGAAGAGAAGAAAATTGAAGAAAAAGAAGTTGGATTTTTTTTTTTGACACAAACAAGAGAAATTCATTAAAGCAGCCTCAATGGAGGTGCCTATGATCAAAGTTGATTACATCAATAATGCACTCTGGCACTATACTTAACCAAACAGTATGATGTTGTGCTTCAAAACCCATAGCAGCAAGTCGATGAGCCACCATGTTGGCAGAACGTGGTGTGTAACCCAACTGGAACGAGGGAATCCATAATGTCATCAATAATTCCTCCATTGGCAAGTAGTGTATGATCTCGACATTGAATCTCAGCAATAGCCTCCATACAATCACTTTCAACCACTACATGCTGAATATGGAGAGAGGTTAATAGGTCTAGCCCCGTTCTGATAGCAAGCAGCTCGCATTGCTTCGGGGAGGCTGTGTGTGTAACTGGTCCGGCAAAAGCAGCAACAAAACTTCCAGTGGCATCCCGGATAACACCTCCAATACCTCCTTGTGTATGTTGCGGCAGAAAAGCAACATCAACATTAAGCTTAAAAGCACCATTCTCAGCAGGCTTCCAAGCAGGTTTCTGTCTTGTAGAAGTGTGGACATTGGTAGTAGCTCGCGTTTTCTGGAAGTCAGCAAGCCATGCAAAACTGCCCAGGCAAATATCTTGTGCAGTTTGTTTAGTTCCATTCTAAAGATAGCTATTTCGATTCTTCCATAATGCCCAGACTAGCATTAGCAACTTGGCAAACATGTCAGACTGCAAAGTTGTTGCCCTCTCCAACATCCATTCCTTAAAGTTAAGAGTGGGAAGAATTGTGTGTTGCAAATTAAAAGGAGGAGCATGCAAAATCTCAGAAGCGACTGAACACTTACAGAACAAGTGAACCACATCTTCCACTTGATTGTTACAGATCAAACAATTCATATGCCCTCATAACCTTTGGTGAAAAGACGATCATGTGTAGGCAAGAGGTTTTGGCAAGCTCGCCATACACAAATACTAACCTTGCCTGGAACCTTAGCTTTCCAAAGACACCGCCACAATTCCTTATACAGGTCTCCATTAGATGTTGAAACTAGAGCATGCTGCATAAGCTCAAGTCGAGCAATCCAATACGCAGATTTAACTGAGTAATACCCCTTCCTTTCTGGGCTCCAAATGAGTTTATCTGCGGTAGGCTGTCTGCTGATTGGAATACATAATACTCGGTCAACTACTTCCTTTGGAAATAGGCTATATACAAGATCATACTTCCATTGCCTAGTTGTGTCATCGATAAGCTCTGCAACTTTACATAGGGTCGAGCCTTGAGGTCTGGGGATTATAGGAGAACCTGAAATTGGCAACCATTTGTCATGCCATATGTTAACAGATTTTCCATCCCGAATTTTCCACTGTACACCTGCCTTGAGGACCTGCCTACCCTGCAGAATACTTCTCCAAGAGAATGAAGGTGAGTTCCCGACTTCGGCTTCCCAAAAGGAACTATTCGGGAAATATTGAGCCTTGTAAAGCCTAGAAATCAGGGATTGAGGGTTGGAGATGATTCTCCAGCCCTGTTTAGCAAGCATGGCTATATTATACGCATAAATATTCTTAAAGCCCATAACTCCCTCATGTTTGGTCAAACATAGCCGTTCCTAGCTTCTCCAATGAATTCTCCTTTTTTCATCAGTGTCCCCCCAAAAGAAAGAAGCACATAGCTGATGTATATCATCACATAGATTTTTAGGCAGCAAATAGCAGTTCATGGCATACAAGGGCATAGTTTGTGCAACTGCTTTGATGAGAATTTCCTTACCAGCACAACTAAGGATCTTGCTCTTCCAGCTGATCAACTTCTTGGACAATCTTTCTTTAATATATGCAAACTTGGCTGTTTTGGATTTACCAACCCGCAGAGGCAAGCCAAGATATTTATCATGTTCATCCACACGTTGTACTGCAAGAATAGAGGCCAAACTATTTTGGAGATCCATATCCATATTTCTACTTAAAACAACACTGCTTTTTTGAAAGTTGACCTTCTGGCCAGATGCTTTTTCATAAATGTCCAGAATTTGTTTAAAGCAATACATTTAGTGGCCGTAGCTGTTCCAAAGATTAGGCTATCATCAGCAAAAAAGAGATGACTTAATGTCGGCGCTTGAGGACTCATGGTTAAACCCTGCACCACATTATGTTGAACTGCATGTGTGATGAGCGCAGATAAACCCTCAACACAAAGAATAAATAAGTATGGTGTTAAGGGGTCTCCCTGTCGGATACCTCTTGTGGGAAATATAGGAGGAGAAGGCTCTCCTTGTATCAGGATAGAGTAGCTGACCGTGGTTACATTACTCATGACCATGTTAATCCATTCAGGCTGAAAGCCTAATTTTTAAGGATTGCCTGCAAATAGTTCCATTCAAGTCGATCATATGCCTTGCTAATGTCTAACTTGAGAGAGAAGAAACCTGTCTCTTGATGCCGGAGCTTGTGCATAAAATGCGCAACTTCATTAGCAACTATGGTATTATCAGAAATAATACGTGCTGGCACATATGCACTTTGCAAAGGGGACACAATTTCAGGTAGCCATTGTTTAAGTCTGTTTGCAATAGCCTTGGAGCATATTCTGCAAATAACATTGCTAAGTGCAATAGGCCTGAAGTGAGCAGCTTCTGTGGGATTTTTGATCTTTGGTATCAAACACAAATAAGTATAGTTTGTAGCCTGTTCCATATTTCCAGTTTCCAGAAAGCTACGTGCTGCAAGGCATACATCCATACTGATAATGTGCCAATATTTTTGAAAAAAAGAAAGGAGACATACCATCAGGTCCAGGACTTTTGGAGGGGTGCATTTGGAAGAGTGCAGACTTGATTTCCTCATCAGAATATGGCTGCATTAGACTTTCATTCATTGCAGGTGTCACCTTTGTTGGTGTTGCTGCCAGAATTGCATTGAGGGCTGCTTGGTTGGTATGTTCAGAGGAGAAGATGCCATGAAAGTATGTCAATAACAATTCTTGTACATCATTTGGATCCACCTGCCATCGTCCCTGCCCATCAGTTAGACCTTTGATCAAATTCTTACTTCGTCTGTTGCTTGCTTTTCTGTGGAAAAAGGCAGAATTTCGATCTCCATCTTTTAGCCATAATGTTCTTGATCTTTGTTTCCAATACTTTTCTTGCTGCATCAAAATCTGACTATGCTTTACATGCAACACTCGTTGCTCTTCATACTGTTATGGAGAGAAAGGTAGTCTCATGGTGTCATTCAACTTTTCCTGGATGATACGTAACTCCATTTTCTGATTATCAAATTCTGTTGTGTGCCATTGCATAAGTCTATGACCGGTATCTTTGATCTTAGAGGCTAATTGGAGTAGAGCATTCCAGGTGGATGGTTTAGTCCATATTTGTTGAATAATGGCTCCACAGTTTGGATGATCGTGCCAACATTCTTCAAACCGGAACTGTCTCTGACTCTTTTTTAATCGTAGCTTCTCCATACTAACCACGATTAACAGTGGACAATGATCTGACTCACTAGGGTTTTATGTAACAACCCTACTGTAAGGGAATTTGGCTCTCCATGTGGGACATTGAAAGCCTCGATCAAGCCTTTCCTTAGTAAACTTGTTGCTCCATGTAAAGTGACTACCGAGAAAACCCATATCTATTAAGTTGCACTCAGCCATCGTTTGACGGAAAGTGGCCATGGGTGCTACTGCTCTTAGAGGTCCACCAGACTTGTCCCTATTTGACATGATTTCGTTAAAATCTCCAGCAACCAACCAAGGGAGAGTGCAGTTCTCTAATGCCAGGTTCCTAATGAGAGCCCACGTACGGTGCCTTCCTCCACGAGCAGCTACCCATAAATTCCAGTAAACCTCCATTTGGTCATATCATCAGGCTTGCCAATGACTACATCTATATGATTGGGAGATCGAGATAGAAGGACCGCATGAGTTTCATCAGTCCATAGTAAGGCTATTCCTTGAGAATCTCTCTCCTGTGGGAAGGTGATATTGTCTTTGAAACCTAGCTTTCTGGTAAGGGCGTTGATATGGTCCTTCTGTGCCAAGGTTTCAGAGAGAAAGATGAGACTAGGTTTCTTTGCTTGAACGATATCTATAAGGGCTCTTTTGTGATTCATAGTTCACGATTCCACGGCAGTTCCACACCAGAATGTTTCCTTGCAGCATAGTTGATCTTGATTAGCAGCGGTGACCGGCTTGGATGGCGTCGCACATAAGGCAGGCGGCGCTTAGGGTTTTCACTTCGTTATTTTTTAGAAAAAGAAGTTGGATGAATTAATCAAACCATTTGCTTAATTAACCTAATTAATCAAACCATTTGCTTAATTAACCTAATTAATCAAACCATTTGCTTAATTAACCACATTCTGCTTCCATCACGTGCAGCAATTAAGCAATGGTGGTTCAATTAGCTTGAGCTAATTACAAGCTGACACCTAGCAGAAAAGAGAAGATCTTTTCTTCTCTCCTTTCTATCCTAGCCTCACGGGACAAGGACCATATCTTTTTTCCTCTTCAATCATGGCCGTTCATTCCTCATCCACCTCTCCCTTCATGACCAGCACCCCCTTTAATTCAACAATTCACCCTTCCTCATGGGATAGAACTACTGTAGCCGCACCACCCTTCTCTTTCCCTTCCTTCTCCATTTTTTCCTTCTTGCCAAGAACCACCCCACCTCACCAAAATTCTTTCTTCTCATCTTTTCTTCTCCTCACCAAGATCCACCTCACCAAAATTCCATCTTCTCATCAATTTTACAAAATTCAAGGGGAAGCACTTCAAGCAGGGGTTTAATCACCACTTGGGTAAAAAGGAGAAAGTATAATCGCAAGGGGTAAGGCTATGGTATGTTAATGTTTCTCATACATCAATTATTTTTACCACTTTGAGGACTCATTTTACCACTTTAATGACTCATTTTACCACTTGAGGACTAATGTCGTAACTAAGAAATTTTACCACTTTAAGGACTCATTTTACCACTTTAAGGCAATTGTATGCATGTCATATGTTAACATATTGTAGAATTTTCCAATCCGAAGACTTGTTATGTATGCTTTTTAGCATTGGTAGCTTGTCTTGGTTGTTCTCCATCTTCTATATCTTTGCCTCTTTTATTTGTATGAAATTGATGGAATTGATGATGTATATATTTATGGGTAGTGAGTAAAAATTTTGTTGGCTGTTAGGGTTGTGTGCCCTAACCCAAATTTGATGTAATGAATGCTTAATTTAATTTATATATGTAATTTGTTAATTATTGGATGCTTGTGTTTTGTGATAATTGATTAGAATGCATGCTTAGAAATTGTCAACTCTTGGGTATGTGTTTTAATAAATCTAGATTAAAATTTAGGGGATGACATCCTAAGATTTTAGGGCTAGAACCCCGATTTAATATTCGTGGGAAGTACAAGCATGGTTCACTACATGATTAGCTTGATCGCGGTTATGGTGAGCTTGGTTGCCTAATTCCTCGATCTCTAAGCCTCTTGATGTGAATTAGTGACCATTGAACCGGCTCTAATTCATGCCAAGTGAGTTCCTACGGCCCTTGAACCGGAGTAGGAATACCATGAAAGGGAATTTCGGCCCTTGAGCCTTGAAAGCCCTTAGGTACGGCCTCTACAATTTTTAGTAAATTGCATGTCAATTAAATTAGCATCTAGAGCATTGAATTAGGGTTAGGATTCATACCTAACTACCAATCCCCTATTTTATTCATTTCATACTTTTCTTTTCCTTTATTTAATTTAGTTGTTAGTTAAAATTTTCATTTAAATTCTTGCACTTTAGTTATTAGAAATTTAAATTACAATTATTGGTGACAATTTTGACTCATTAATGTAAATAACCATCACTAGGCTCTTAGTTTTGATTAGGCTTTGGTGAAAATCAAAGCCGAGCATTGCTAAGGCTTGGTGCCTTAGAGTAGCATTTTTATTTATTTCTTTTCTCTTTTTCTTTGTGTGCTAAGTGTCTTTATTTCCGATCACCCAAGGATTGTGGGTTAGCCACTAATCCCCGTGGTACGATAACTTTGGGCATAATATTTTCCTATCTTGACAACGATGCGTACGCTTGCGTAAATCTATATCAAGTCAGTGTGAACAGGGAATAAAACTGGTTTACTGCGAGGAGGTCCATTGTCGACAAACACTTGTGTTGGCAGTTCAAATGTTGTTGGTGAAAACAGGATGTTAGTGGTGAAACAAGGATGTTGGCGGTGACCCTAGTTTTCCGGAATATTGGTTTCTTAAAGGTGGACTTTCTTTGGGCAACCGTAGCGGAGAGACAGTGTTGTTGTTGGAAAATGATGCTTATTAGCGGCAAGTAGCCTTGACTGGCGATAGCCTTTTGAATTTTGAGTTTTCGTTAAGAGTCAGAGTGATCTACTAACAAGGTAGGCGACATGTGGGGATTTTTGACTAGGATGGCGAGCGTGGGTGCCTCGCTTCACAGCCTGTCGTTTTGCCATAAATGAGGCATTTATGACTTCATGGGTTTTACCGAGGCAACGTCTTGGTTAGTGGGGGTTCGTGGTGCGATCTTGCAGGGCAGTTACTTTTCGTCGACGGTGGAGATTTGTCAAGGGAATTTGTATTTAAGGGGGAAATGAGGCCTAGTTTCCCTCACTTTACCTTATTCTTCGAACTCTCCTTCGTCTTCTTCGCTGAGAGAAACAGAGATCGAGTGGAGAGGAAAAGAGATCGAGTGGACAGAGACAGAGACAGAGATCGATTTGGTTTTGCTTGTTTTTGTTGTGGTGCTCTTCTTCACTCTTCGCTTTGCCAGGTTTTGAGGTGTGTTCTCTAGTTCTGGTATTTGTTTCTGGTTGAATTTATGCCTTGGAATTGCATGCCTTTTGATGTATTCCTTGTAGCGTGGCCGTGATTTTTTATGCATGTGATGTTTGTGCGCTGGGATTTATTTATTTATTTTTGTTTTTGCGTTTCTAGGTTTGAATGACTGATGTTCTTGATAATGTTCTTGCGATTGATAGTGTAGGGTAGGTTTAGATATAACTTGACTGCTAACTTCTAGGTTAGAGCGTCTGTAGGGTATGCCGGCTGTTATCAATATTTCAAGTAACGAAGACTCGGGGTCTGACGTGTCGTCACTTAACTAGTCAAAGAGAGGATTTATTGACTGGTTGCATCGTTCTGCAGGGGGTAGGTTTGAAGAGCCTCTAGATTTAATTTCATTGCAAACAATCTCTCCGCCACAAATGGCGTCGTCGCGAAGTGAAGAACACGAGGTTGTCCGGCAGAGAGAGGACGTGACATCGACAGACGTTAGTAAGGATAGTGTCAGTGTTTCGGGCCAAAGCGATGAAGAAGTTGACATCGAAGTGGGGGTGCAAGGTTCTCGGCCTACCAACTTCTCCTGGACCCTTAGTGACGGCACCGGGGTGGAAGAGCCCACTTTTACTATGTCGTGACGGAAAATAAATAAGCTGAGAAAACGATTTCGGCTACCGAGCACTGTAAAGCTGCGGCCGTTACAAAAGGATGAGAATGCTACAGACTTAGGGAGGGTTGCGCCGCCATTCATGAAGCCATCCTCCACGTGCCATCTGTGTGAAGTTGCCATTGCTTCCTAGTCTGCAATACCTGCTATATGAGCTAAATATTGCTGTTGGCCAGGTTTATATAAATATGCAGAAGATGTTGATGGTTATGACTGCCTTATGGGAATTGTTGGGGTGTGAATTCCCAACAGTGGAGAAGATTTTGTTCTTTTATGAGTTGACGTATAATGAGATAAAGAAGTGCAGTTGCACAGTGAAACTAACTCATCGGCTTGGCGCTCCCAAACTTTTGGAACACACTCCTGACTCTTCTATGACATGACGGGCCGCTGTATGCATTATCACGGAAGGTTGGGAATATGACACGAGGCCAAAAGGGGCCAAGGCTCCGTGATTCAGGGTTTCGTCGAAGTTTCAAGCAATAAAAGGTTGTTGTTTGATCGCTTGGGATATAATTTTGCATTGAGTGTTTCTTTTGTGTTTGTTGTTGAATCTGCAGTCACCTTTGACTACTGTATTTTCCTCGTTATCTGATTACTTGCCTGTGTGTTCGCAGAGGGTTGGGGGCCGAACAACAGCAGGTGTGTCGTGTGCACTACTGCTGGACAAATAAGAACTGCCTTGATCTTCGTGTTCTGTCACACTGGTCACTGCCAATTCGCTTGGCTCTTACTTGTGAGCTTGGTAAGTGGCGCTTGTCATTGGACCTTTGTACTTTGTTGCGTTGTTGCTGTTGCCTGAATTGTGATTTTTTACTTATTGTAGCAGGAATTCAAACAAACAAGAAGACCGATGAAGTTCTGAAGAAAGCGATAGCGGACCTTGACAGGATTAAAGATTACGTTAACTTCATGATTAGCGAGTCCGCCAAAGTGCGCAGGATGACTGTGGACCCTAAGATGAGGGTGGTAACGATGGGGACAGAGGTGAAAGCTTTGGAAGCCCCGCTACATTCCAATCATGCTAAGCTGAAGAAGAAGAAGAAGAAGAAGAAGAAAAATGGCTGTAAAGATGTGGCGGAAGACACTGAGCAAGAAAATGAGCAGATTGGGCTAGTGTTGAAGGTCCATGCGAGTAAGCCTTAGGATAAGGCTAAACTGTTGTCAGGGAGCAGGAGGTGGCAGTGAAGGATGGAGATAAGGAGGGAAAAAGGAAAAAGGATGTTGAAGGAGAAAAGAAAAAAAAAGCTGTGGCGGGTAAAGACGGAGCCAAACAAGATATTGGTGAAAAAGTTGGCAGTACCGTCGTTATTAGGACTGAAGGGCAATCATCCCTTCCTCTGAAGAGAAAAGCTGGCGCTCCAATTGTTCCTCCTAATCCGTCCAAAAAGATGAAGGTTGCCGAGAAGCATTTGGCGGCTTCCCTTGGTCAAGGCTCAGGAGGAGGTGGATTTGTCTCCGACAATCCCCTTTTTGGGATGGTGCAAAGTACGCCCACTGGCCAACAAGGTTTCTTGCACAAAGTGTGCGAGCGACTAAGGTTTGGCGGAGAGGAGAGGGTTTCTTGGCCTGTGGCGGCGTCAAAGATGGAAACATCCTTGGACCTTATTTTGAAGGGTGCTCACGAGCGTTACCTCTATTAGGGTTCGTCGGAGGAGCGCAAGCTGAAAGAAGAGCTCATGCAAGCGCAAAATGACTTGGTGGTGGAGAGAGAGAAAAATAAAGTAATGGAGGGGAACATTGCAAAGCTTGACAGTGCCCTCATTGACGTCAAAGAGAAGTTTAAGTGCGTGGTTGACAAAACTGTTGCCGATACCATCACTATCGCTAATCTTAACTATGAGTTGGCGGCGTTGAAAGCAGAGAAGGCTGATAGGAAGGATACCATCTCCCAGCTGCAAGAGGCGCTTACCACCAAAGAAAAAGAATTGGCGGATTTCTAGTCTGCTAGGCGGGAGGAAGTGGCTAAGATGGCGGAGAATGAGAGAACTAAGGTTAGCTTGGAAGCAGTGGAGGCCTTCAAAAAATCCGCCGAGTTTAGAAAGCTTTCGACAGATGCTGGCGGGTAAGGTGGCGTCCCCAACTAAAAGGAGCTTGAGGACAAAGGGTATTTGAATTTTGACAAGATCGTCGATGATCGAGCTTCGCCAAGTCCCATGGAAGCTGAAGCTGTTGAGGAATCTGAGGATGTCAAAACCTCTAGTGCTAATGAATCTTCAGAAGCTGAGACTTCCAATGGCGGTGAAGGGAGTGACTCGTCTGGGGAGGATGACGTCAGGTCCAACGGTAATCCTAAGACCCCGACACTGACAAGTAAGGCTGAGAAGAAGAAGAAAATTTTTCGTCAACTTGTTCAGAAGCGTCACCGCGGTTATCGTGCTTCAGGTTCCTCCCCAAATGTTGATAAGGATGTTCTGGCATAAAGTTGTCAGCAGTTTAGTTTTTTTTTTTTTTTGTAAAATTGTGGTGGTGTAAACGCTTTGTGTTGCGAATATGGAGAATTTTGGTTGGGGAGTCCCAACTTTCCTTTGGATGTGATGTTTCTTTTTTCTCTTGCGTATGATAAATGTTTATCCGCTAAGCGTTTTTTGTACTGTGGCGGAATGTGTGTTTTAATATGGCAATGGAACATGAAGGGAACTGAGATTGGTCGGCTAATTGCACATATTGTCCTTGTCTGTTTTACGGGCGAAAGGTGTTGGCGTCAGTCTTGAGTATTTTTTTTTTTTTTTTTGCATGTGTGGGACAATGGTTTGAATAATTCCTCGTTTCATTGATGACTGGGTAGAACCAGTGCTTACAAAATATGTCTACCCGTAGGATAGCTTTTCTTAGCTAAACTTTGTAAAAATTAGCTAAGTGAAGATGCTCGTGGGCATATTGTTGCGCTACTTGTAGTAGTAGCGGAGATGTTCAATGTTCCAAGGATGAGTGGATGTAACACCTTCCTTGTTTTTTAAGTAGAATGTGCTGGGACTGACGACTTCTACAATTTGGTAAGGCCCTTCCCAGGTTGGGTGGAGTGCCTTCGGTGGCAGAATGACTTCCTTCATTATCCATTCTCCAAGTTGGAGGTTCCTGGCCTTAACATGAGTGTTGTAAATATACAACACCCTCTGCTTGTTTTACAAGCGTGTTTTATCTCGTTTTTCTTCGAGTAGATCTTTGTCGAGGTTGACGCCTTCAACGTTTATCGCGGTGTCGTAACTGTCAACCCTGGCCATAGGTTGGGTTACTTTAATGGGGATGACTGCTTCTGTGCCAAACATCATGCAGAAGGGGGTCTCGCCGTTGGCGGATGTTGGTGTTGTCCTGATGGCCCATTAAACCTCTAGGAGCTTTTCAGCCCACAGACCTTTCTTGTCCCCTAACTTCTTTTTTAGCAATTTCTTGATAATTTTGTTGGCAGCCTCGACTTGTCCATTAGTTTTGGGGTGTGCCACAGATGCGAAGTGCATCTTGGTGCCTAGTTTGGCGGTGAAACTAATGATGTCATCATTGTTAAACTGGGTTTCATTCTCGGTGATGTTTGTTTCAGGGACTCCATAGCGGCAGAAAATGTTCTTCCAGAGGAAATGCTGTACTTTGGCAGTTGTGATGGCCGTTAATGGTTCAGCCTCAATCCACTTGCTGTCGTAATTGATGGTCACGGTTATGTACTTGAACTGACCTTTGGCGGTTGGCAATTTTCTGACAATGTCCAGTCCCCATGTGGAGTGGATCCATGAGCTGATAATGATGGATAGTGGTTCTGCTGGTGCATGTAGGAAGTTTGCATATTGTTGGCATTTATGGCATAACCGTGATATTTCTTTGGCGTCATCTCCCAATGATGGCCAAAAGTATCCCTGACGCATGGTATGGTTGGCGAGTGATCTGGCACCTAAGTGGTTGTCACATTCACCAGAGTGTATTTTTTCTACCACTTGTCTTCCCTCTTTTGTCGTCAGACACTTTAAGTTGGGATGTGTGAATCCTTGGCGGTAGAGCTTGCCATTTTAGTTGTTATAGCGTGTTGCCCTTCGCACAAGTCGTCTTGCTTCGACCTTGTCGGATGGTAATGTGCCGTTACGTTTGTACTTGAGTATCTCGTCCATCCAATTTCGGCTTATATCGACTGCGTAAATTTTTGCTAGAGTTTTTGTGATGCTAGGTTTGTCTAGAGTCTAAACCCGACTGTCGGTTGGACTTTGATGTGGTTGGGCCGTTGCTAGACGTGTCAGGGAGTCTGCCTTGGCGGTCTTCTCTTGAGGTATTTGTTTAATGTTGAAGAAACTGAATTTGCCGAGTAGGGTCTTAGCGTACCCAAGATATGCCGCCAATTGTTTGTCCTTGACTTGAGAGATGTTGTTGACTTGGTTGACCACCAGTTTTGAGTTGCTAAAGATGTCGACACTTTTTGCCCCGCAGTTAATGGCCAACAGTAGTCCTGCAATGAGTGCCTCGTATTCCGCCATGCTGTTGGAGGCTTTGAAGTTGAACTTAAGGGCATACTCCACATTAAGTGCCTCCGGTCATGTTAAGATGATGCCGGCGCCACATGCTTTAGCGTAGGCCGATCCATCGATAAAGAGGTTCCACTTTGATGGTTTCTCAGTTGGCCTGGCCTCAGGTTGTTGAGTGTTGACCTCCGATATCATATCGTTTGTTTGTTATGCCTATTACTCAGTTAGCTCTGCTTTGAAGTTAGCCACAGCCTGACCTCTGATGGCGGTTATTGGCTTGTACTCAATGTCGAACTCGTTGAGTTCTATCGCCCACTTGCTCAGGTGTCCTGAGTGTTCAGGGCTCTGCAGCACTTGCTTTAGCGGTTGGTTTGTGAGTACATGGATTGTGTGGGCTTGGAATGTAATGCCCCGGAAATTCGTATTTATTTCCGAAGATTTTCCGGAATTTAATTAGTGGTTATTGGACAGTTTCGTGGCTCGTGGATGGAGCGGAAGTGTTTTGGACGAATTTTTATTCGGAAAGTGTGGATTTAGGGGGACTTTTGATATGTTGGGATTCTCCGAAAACTTCCTTCACAAAAGTTGTAGAGCGCGTCGATACGATTTCGTGGACATGCGGAACACATCAATCGGAGTTCGTGTGAAGAAGTTATAGCCATTGGAAGAAGTTTCCATTTTGGTATAAATAGAGGATTTCTGAAAATATCTTCATAAATTCATATTTTCATTTCTGGAAGCCTTTTTCTCTCTCTTTTTTCTCTCGGTCGACTCCTTCAGAAACGAAATCTTCCATTTGACCCGACCCGTCCCGACTTTTCAGGCAGTCTCCGGCCGTGAAAATTTCTAGACTAGCTCGTCTAAGCCATCTGCTTCTCCCTCTGGTGTCCTCTAGCAGCAATTCTCCTCCACGCCGGCGCTGCAAATCGGCAAAGTTCGAGGTTTTCGGACCCGGCCGGAAATCCTTGCTCCGGCGACGGCACGGCTTCAAGCTTCCTTCTTTGGGTTCGTGGGAGCCTTCTGGATCGATCTATGGTGTTTGTTTGGATCGATTTACGTGGAAATCGGTTCAACTTGGATTGAGCAAAAATTCAAAGCTTGTGAGGTAGTTTCTGACCCTTTATGCTTGTTTTTTGACTTCGAGCTAGTATAAAAATTCACAAGCATGCTTAGATGAACATTTTTGATGTTGGGAGTTTTGGGAAATAATGAGTTTTGGCCGGCGGCGGTGCATCACCGCCTGTGGCGGCGTTCCGGCCATGTAAAGGACTGTTTCTGGTATTATATTTCTTCTACTCAGCGATACTAGCGTTTCGATATATAATATGCAAATTTTGGAGTTCCTATGAAATTGTTATGATTTTTACGGTTTCATACCTGTTGATTTATTCGATCCGTGAGGATTCGAGCGTCCGATCGACTTGTGGTTTGGATATATCGATAGAGGAAGTATTCCGGAGACTTTGGGAGGTCTCGGATGTGGTTTCGCCTCAATTGGAGTCACTTTGGGAATTTTGGTTCGATTTAGGGTTTTGAACGTTATTCCTTGTGTTTCAGTGACTGAATCAAGGCTGTACTTCTTTAGGTATTTGACAGAGGGCGTTCTGTAAGCAGTCTAGTGGTGTGAAGACGCAGCGGGAGTTTCGAGGTGAGTAATCTCACAAGGTTCATTAACGAACGGAATCACCTTGATCGTTTTGAGAGTTATCGATTTAACTGCAAACTATAATTGGTATTAGTATGCATTCCTGAGCGGATGACTACGTATATATATATTTTCGTGAAATATATATATATGTTTTGGTGGGTTTGTGGATTTATGAAAACAATATGCATGAATGATGCTTTTTATTGTTTTGGGTTGTGGCTTTTTGGAAAACAAATGCTTGTGGAATTGTTGATTCGATTTGTTTTGAAAAGCGTGAGATTTGTGTAACATTTTGGGTCCAGTGCGACTCCTTTGATGTTTTGCTCCAAGAACTGAGAAGTCCGAGGAACGAAGGTCTATGACCTTGGGCAGAATATCAGGTAATCACGTCTTTGGCCGGACGAGTGGTTATGTTTCAGTTAGAGCTCTAGTCTGTCTGCCATATAGGTAATTCATGGGGTAACGGGAACTGGTTATTGATAACTCATGACATTACGTGCTTTTAGGGAACAAGTGTGAGTTGCTTCCTTATTAACGGTTTTTAGGGGGACAAGGTGCAAGTTGTTTCCTTATTAACGATTTGATAGAATTTAAGTGTGGGTTGTTTTCTATGGTACAATTTTGGTACAATTGATAGAAACCAAGGAGTGAGTTGTTTTCTATGTTTCGTTTTAAAGGAACCAAAGTGTATGTTGCTTTCTTTTATTTCGATTTGATAGGAAATTAAAGTGTGAGTTATTCTCCTTTATTTCGTGTTTTAAGGAATCAAAGCGTGAGTTGTTTTCCTTATTTCTGGTGTGAGTTGTGTTAACTGTTTTGAGTTACTCATACGGGCTTGCAAAAGCTTACCGGGTTTGTTGTGTGGCAACCCGGTGCACCATTCAAACGGTGTAGGGGTTAATCCTGCAGGGTAGGATAATCGGGGCTGAAGCTGAGATAGCATACTTGCAGCTTAACGGTAGGAAGCCATTTTTGTGACTTTACTGTTGATAAGGACTTCCGGTGTAGTAAACTCTGAGGAGCATTTACGTTTTATCTTGTTGTTGACAATTTAATTCGTAAGCTTATGTAATATATGACTCTGCGGAGCGGGTCAATATTGACATAGTAGGTTCAGGGCATCAATATGTGTGTAGTTTAAAGGGAAAAAGTTTCCAGGTATTTGATATTGATGATTGAATGTTCACGCATGTATAATTATGGGATTATATATCGATTTTTATTTGTCTTAAAAATCAGGGGCGTGACATGGAAGTACTGCCGCAACCTTATAGCGGCCACTATGAGTGCCGGTGCTAGCTGCTCAAGTGGCTGGTATCTAGTTTCTGCTTCATTCATGCATCTACCGGCATAGAATACCGGCAATTCTTTCGTTGCTTCTCTGTGTACGATGGCACAGCTGACAGCTGATCTGGACACCGCTAAGTAGATGTGGTGTATCTCGCCTTGTACCTGGATTGAAAGTAGCGGGACAGAGGCCAAGTATTCCTTGAGATCTTGAATTTCTGCCTCACAATCAAGAGTCCAATCTACTACCTTACAGTGTGGCCGCTTCATTGCCTTGAAGAATGGTAGGCATTTGTCTGTGAGTCTGGAGATGAATCGAGAAAGTGCCGTTAACTTTCCTTGCAAGCTTTGCAAGTCAACTTTCTTCTTGGGAGATTTTATGTTTATGACTGCTTGTATCTTGTCGAGGTTGGCCTCAATTCCTCGTTCACTGACAATGTACCCAAGGAACTTGCTAGTGGTGACCCCAAAGAAACACTTTTCCAAGTTTAGACGCATACCATATGCCAGCAGTATGGTGAATATGATGCGGAGGTTAGCTACATGACCGCCAGCCTTTATACTTTTGACGAGCATGTTGTTGACACACACCTCGATGATCTTACCCAGGTGCTTGATAGGAGCATTTTAATGCGATGTTTTAATAATTATTTCCTCATATTTTACTTAGTTATTTCCTTAAATAAATCAATTTTAATTTAGTTTCTATTTTCTAGGTACATCGGAGAAAATGACAAGGAAATGAGCTTAAAGACACATGAGAAGGATGTGAGATGTTGGAGATGACAAAGGCAAGGCACAAGGATGCAGAAATGAGTTTAAATGAATAAATGAAGTTTTCCTGGTCCAACCAGGAAACCCTGGTCCGACTAGGAAACCCAGTCAAAGTAGAAATCCTAATGACACAAGGAATCCCATATGAAGAAGATTCTGGAAGGTTCAAGAACATTTCATATGAAGAGTTCTTGTTTGACTAGGAATCCTGAAGACATGAGGAGTCTTGATGGGGCTAGGAAACCTCAGAGCACTAGGAGACAATGTGGCTTCAAGATAGCTCAAGAAAGCTCAAGAATGTTCTAGAAAACTTGGGATTTTGTGGCAAATAAAGAGACCTAAGTATACTAGGGTTTCTTAGATGCAAAAGGAAGGAATTCTAAGTGAAATAAGTGTTTTTTCCATGAGATATTCAAGGGATTCTGGAAAGTGACGTTTTTGAAGTTATCATGGAGAGTTTTAAGGGGTTTACAATATTCAGGAAGGTTGAAAACAGGTCCAGATACATTCCTTGAGCTCTACACTCCATCCTTGGCCGAAATTGAGGAGATAAATCAGAAAATAATCATGTAATTAATTCAAAAATAATCTCCCTAGAATCAAGGTGATAATTTGAAGACTTCTTATTGGTTGGATGACATAGGAAGGATGATGTGGAATTATCTTATTGGCTATTGCTGTGTGGATTAATCAGATAAATCCGAGAAAATAAAAAAAAGAATTTTGAAGGCTTGGAGACCAAGTTGCCATCCTCCTATAAATAGGAGCATCATTGGGACATTTCATACACCACTTCTCCCATAATTCTAAACACAAAAAATTCTCTCCATTCTCTAGTCTTTAGAAGCTCTGTGTCTCAACCAAGGAGGAGAAGAAGTCATGCAATACATCAAGATCCTAGCCACCATCCACCCTTGTGTCATGCCTAGAAGATTGCTTGCTTTCAAGGATCTTCAAGTTCTTCATCTCAAGGCTTTGTCATTCATCTTTCACGGTGTATTTCATACTTTCTTTTGTTTTTCTTTGTTTGATTCGTAGAGTTATGAATTCTAGTTAACATGACGTTAAGGGAAAAGTTTAAAGCCTGTTTATATGTTTTGAAATAAAGTTACAATTTCTTTGTGTTGATTTTTATGTTGCTTACGTGAGATTGCATGATTGATTTTGAATTATAGAAAACTTTTGCATGTTTATGTTCTTTGGTGGCCAACTTAGGATATATGCATGTAATTGGGCTAGATTTAGGTAAATAATTCACCTAATAGTTTTGTGACCCTAAATCAAAAGTAGTAAAGGCTTTGGACAAAAGTCGAAATCAATTAAAGAGGATTGCAAATAGATGAACTTTTTCATACTAGGATGTGAACTTTGGTTGACATCCTTTCTTTGTTCTTCATGCGTTGAATGTGTTCTTGAGTAGCTAGCTTTCTAGACTATTATTGCATGTTCAATAGGTTTAATTTAGGTGCTTTCACTTAGACTAAATATTTAAGGAAAGTAAAAAATGGTAAATCGTTTGCTTATTAACGTTTCACATGGTCAACTTCTTTCTCATGACATAGATAATCAACTATAGGATTTGTAATTCGATTTCTTGCATATGGATATGGTTCTGATCTTTGTTCCTTGCGTTCCACCCTTTGTATATGTATTTTACATTTTTATTTTTTTATTTTTAAAATTTTTTTTTATTACAAAATCCTAAAATCCCCCCTCTTTATGTTAACTTGTATATATCTTCATTCTTTGTTTTATATTAATTCTTTATTTTTTTATGTAATTACAGGTGTACCCTCAATCCTTGGCTAGAATGATCCCTGTTTACCATATACTAACGATGACATTTTACAGGGTTAAATTGTGTGCTACTTTTAGCATATCAGTGCTCCGTAATCATTGCATTCATCAATCGTTGGTATGTGGCTCCAGCATTCTTGAGGCCGAATGGCATGACATTATAACAGTATATGCCTTTGCCTTTGTCGGTGGTGAACGTTGTGTATTCCTGCTCTCCAGGGTGCATCTTTATTTGATTGTAGCCAGAGATGGCATCCACCATGCTAAGAAGTTCATGACCTGCTGTATACATCAACCAACTGGTCGATGTGTGGTAGAAGCTGTCCTTAGGGCATGCCTTGTTCATCCCTTTGAAGTCAACGCACATTCGCCACTTCCCGTTGGGCTTCTTCACCATCACCACGTTGGAGATCCAATTGTGGGTAGTTAACTTGGCGAATGAAACCTATATCTTGCAACTTGGTTACTTCTTCCCTGATGGCTAGATATCTTTCTTCATCAAAGGCCCGTCGTTTTTGCTTGATGGGGTAGAAGGATGGCTTGATGCTGAGCTTATGCGTAATTATGTAGGGAGAGAATCCTGGCATGTCGGCGTATCACCATGCAAAGACTGCGCCATTTTCCTTTAGAAATTGAGTGAGCTCTGCCACTATATTAGGGGAGAGTTGGGCTCCAAGGCGTGCAATTCTTTCTGGGTGTTCATCGGAGAAGTTCACAATACGAAGTGATGTCTCCGGGTTGACGGGCTCCTTCTTGAAGTACTTTTTCTGGTCATCCCTGGGGTCGTCAATTTTGTCCGTCAACTGTGGTGCCTTGCCTATTGTTAGAATTTCATGGCGGCTTTTTGACCTTACTACTGTTGTTGAGTAACATTTCCGTGAAACCGACTAACTTCCCCTGACAGAGCCTGTGCCATTAGGGGTGGGGAACTTCATGAGCAGCATGTATCCGACTATGATGCACTTGAGCTTGTTGAGGGTGGGACTACCAATAATGGCGTTGTACGAGCTTAAGCAATCTACCACAATGAACTCAGTGTGTATCTCCACCATACATGGGTTGCCCCGATGGATAGGCACATGTAGTCAGACCCCAGAGGTTCAGTCACATCACCGGAGAAACTGAGTAGTGGCTCCTGGTCTTGCAGGAGTTTTCTGTTGTTTTGCAATTGCTTATAACAACCATTGAATATGACACTGACGGAAGATCCGCTATCTACCAACACACGGCCGACAGACCACTTGTTGAGAATTGCGTCGATCAAGAAAGGGTCGTCATGGGGTGAGTGAATACCCCACTCTTCCTCCTCACAGAAGGTGATTGGTTCCCAGCCACTTTTGGCCATTTTGGCGGATCAATCATAGCGGATGTTGAATACCTCTTTTGGGTGGTTGGCGCGATCATAGCATTTTCTTGCTCTATGTGATATGTTGCCGATGAAAGCGCCACTGTCAATTGTGTTGATCGGACGCATTGGTTCAATGTTAGTGACGATAAGTGCCAGTTGTCGGACCTTGTGCTGCTCTAACTTCCCGTCACGGTACAGCGATTCGATTGCGATTTTTAGGGCATTACAATCGTTGGAGTTATGGCCACTTTTCTCATGGTGTTTACACCATTTGCCAGTGTTTCTGGGCTTTCCTATTCTAAAGTACTTTCTTAGGGGTGGTGGCGGAATTTGATCCTTGTATTGATCATAGATTTCATATGCTGTCAATACTACGAATACTTCAAACTTTTGAGGGTTTGTGGGGGCCTTATTGTTGCAGTTGTCGCGGCGGTCATTGTGAAAAGATCTGTTGCCCTTGTTGTGGTATTGTTGGTCTCTTTGCCGCTTGTCATGGTAGTTACCCTATTGTCATACCCTCTTCTTGTCATTTGGTGGTGTGGTGATATTTAGGGTGGTGGTGGTGTTTCCTTGTTGGGATGTGGAGGGCTGGGATGTCTTTTGTGGAGTTTGTGGTGGTGGTGGGGTGATGCCATAAGTGCTATACTCCGCTTGGGCATGTAAGACTGCTTCACTTATGACGTGGTCATATGTGGCGTTTGGGCAATTGTAGTTAAGGTGGTACAAGAATTTTTCCTTGAGGAGCCCTTGCTTGAAGGCTGCCAAGGCCATTGTTTTGTCCAAGTCCCGACACCTTGATGTGGCGGTTCTCCATCTTGTGACAAATGCTTTTAACGATTCATCAGTGTCTTGCTTGACGCTGAACAATTGGCTTGAGCTGTGATAACCGCCCGTCATGAGGATGAATCGTGACAGGAATGCATTTGATAAGGCTGAGAATGAGTCCATAGAGCCTGAGGGGCATTCAAAGAACTAGCTCATTGCCTCACCGTCCAATGTTTCGCTGAATAGGTGACTAAGAGTCGCGTCATCAACACCTTTGTTGTTGGTTACCTTTTTGAACGTGTCTATGTGGACGAATGGATATGTCAAACAGCTCAATTGGGCAATCTTGGGAGTCTTCGCGTATGTAGGTCTGACAGTTTGCAACATTCTGGCGGTAAATGGGCCTGGATGCGCCGCAAAGAGCGGGTTTTAATTTGGCGGTAGGGTGCATTTCAGCTCTAATTAACCTTTCTTCTAGTTCCTGCATTTTTTCTAGTATCAAGGTGGTGGCATTGACAGTAGGTCTGGGGAGTGGCTGATTTGGTACCAAAATATGTTGTCAGGGGGCTGGCATGTTTCCCGTTCCCCTCTGCTAGCCTGAGTTGAATGAGTTATTGTATTGCGGCTGTGAGTCCGCTACCTGCTCCTGCACTAATTGTGGTGGTGGGGCTGGCCCTAATCCCACCAGTTTAGGTGAGTTCAAAGCAACATCCATTTATTGATGTCGGCGTTGCCCTTGCTCTTGTGTTTGGGCTGAGCCTTGCGCTTTGCGAGTGTTCTCTTTGGGCCGGATTTGCATTTGTCCCTATAGCCTTTTTTAGTTCGTTGAACTTTGATAATAGTGTCGCCACTTGGTTTTGAGCTTCCGGCTTCTCCTTTCATTCTTTTTCCCGCTTTCTGTTTACTTCGTACAGGTCCGCTAAAGCTAGTTCCAACATAGAGGCGAGGTCTCGGCTTGGCGCTTGACGGCTAGCGCCGGGTTGGTTCTCCACAGCGAATTGTGTTAAGAGTACCTCATGGGTGTTAAGGGGTCGACCATCAGTGTTGACTGGTGTGGTGAACAGTTCGTGGTTGACGGCGATTGTTGGATTGGCAGGGTTCGTGGGTTGAGGGTTGACTGATTGGTTTTTCTGGTCGTCAACGCCATTTCCACTACCGCTAGCCATGGTAGATTATGGGGTGGTGGCCTTTAGTTCAAAGGATTCCCACAGACGACACCAATGTTAATGCTCAAAATACCGCCACAAGGTGTCAGCTTCCGATAACGTGGACAAGGGTCCAATCTTCAGATATGTTGTGATTTTGTAAAGTCCCGCTATCTGTCAAGAGAAATATAACGGCGTCAAGATGGGAGACCGCAGTTGGCGGTCTTCACTCCTTCGATGCTAAAGTTAGACAATGTATTTATGTTGGCATGATAGCGGTTGTAGCTATTAAATGCGTAATGAATGAACAGAGAGAAGTGGACCTTTTATAGGTGGAATAGTGAGTTACCTCAGTCTTGTTTTCGATGTGGGACTGATATGCTTCAGTCTGATGACTTTTGGTCCTTTCTGTATGGATGACTTTGGGTGGTGTGTCGAGTTGTGTTTTGACCTGGAACTGGTTTGTCGGTGATGGTTGGCTTGCTGTGTTCCCGGGGGTCACATCGTCAAGGCCAATTCGACAAAATGAGGTGATCTGGTATGAGTGCTGATTATGGCCGGTAGATACCATGTATCTACACTTAGTTTTTTGTTTTTGTGTTTAATTCAAAAAGGTGGGTGTGTTAGGGGTGTGCTGAGTAGTACGGTTGTATGAGGGGTGTACTAGTATAGTGTGGTCTGTGTAATGGCTTCTCCTGACGGCCCTATCGGCAAGCCGTTATTGTACAGCTTGCTGAAATTTATATGTGCGTAAGCGACGTGGTTATGGCGGCGAGTTTACTCGCCTGGAAATTGGCAATTCTTTGATGGATTTTACTTCCTAAAAATTTTCCCATTTAGGCTAAAAAGGCATGATAATTTCTTGCTTCGGTTGTATGGCTATTAATTTCGACACAATCAATAATGTATGACTTGAAACTCGCACAAAATAAAGCGGGTTGAACCCGCACAATTAAAAAGCAGGTCATTTGCATATCAACCTACTAACACGAAATAAACCCGTGTGACTCGTTTATTAAAAAATCGAGTCTTACAAGACCCATTAGAAATGAGTAATCTTTTAAATGTTTAGGGGTTTAACTCCTTCAATGGGTCAAGTTTTGAAATTATGTACAATTATTTCAAGATTTCAAACATTTTTTTCATTTAAATGTGTTAAATGGGTCAAATGGGGACATGTTTATATGGCTTAAATGGGTCATCAAATTCGACCCGAAACGACTTGTTTATTAAACTAGTTAGGCAAGTAATCGAGGGTCACCTGTTTAATAAACAAGTTTGGTTTGGGTTTGTATTTTTAAAACTTTTATTAAATGTGTTGGGTTTATATTTGTCTATTGTGACACGTTTAATATCTTGAGACGACATGAACCTAACACGACCTAACCCATTGACAGTCATATTCCGGACTTTAGGCTCTAGTGTACATAATTTCTTGGTAGTGACTGTTAGAAATAATATTATATTAGAATTATGTTGAGAGTTATGGTAAAAATAATGGTGAGAATTATGATGAGAGTTAGTGGCTTCATAGGTTATGGGAGTTAGGAAGGTTTAAGGTTATTGTAATAGTCTAATAGTTATGTCCGTTGTGATTGTCACATTTATAGCATTGTCTAGTGTAGGTGTATATAAGTAGGCTAGTCTAGTTAGGTAAAAAACTCATCTATGTTTTTTATAAAAGTTTATCAGAGTAACTTTATTATCGGGTATTTTGAGAGTCTCCTCCATAGATCTCTTTAGAAACAAAAGTTTACATATTTGCTATGTATTAAAGGATCTTAAGAAAAATTATTAATATATGTTAGTGAAATTATTATTTTTGTACACTAAGCCGAATTGTAATTGCTAGATTTTGTTGTTTAAATGAGGTTATTAATTTATTAAACATTTATTTACTAAAATTTTATTGCAGTTGTCTTAAAATATCTCACTCCCTAGAACTTCTCACTCCAGTTTTATTTTTAATTTTTCTCAAAATTAAATACACCTACAATGTGTGTAGTTATAAGATCGATGCTGGATAGTGAAATATACCGGCCACATAATTAGCTGTAATGCAGCACAGCTACCATGACCATAGATGCAGCACAGCTACCATGACCATAGATCTGAGTTTTCCAACATACACCAATTCCCTACCGAACTAATTAATCTGGACAAGACTACGACGCCAGAGTGTACAATCTGCCCCAGCCTTACCTAATAAAACCATAAAATATCTGCGATTTCATCATCACATTGAATTCAACGTATAGGTGTTCCAATTGTCATACTTAATTACTTAGTGATTAGTATCCATTGTATAGGTATAACCCAAGCACGTTAGTGTTGTCGCTACCCCCTTCCATCTCTTACATGATTGAGTACCCGCTATGATTGATTGATTAGCGTTGGAAAATGATTGATTAGCGTTGGAAAATGATTGGAAAATGATTGATTAGCGTTGGAAAATGATTGATTAGCGTTGGAAAACATATATAGTATTATTGAAATCTCCAAATTTCCTAATTTTTTTTTTGAGTTCTTGCTTCATGGCATGGGATTTGCATCGCCCTGAGTACATGGAGTCGAGAGATAAGGCCGGAGAAAGAGGGAGGATTGCATATAGTCGTTAAACAGCGGCAAGTGTGGTTTGTGGTTTACTATTATCGATACATTGTCCCAACTTAACCACCTAATAGGTGTTGTATTTTAATCACAAACGACCTCAGTACAATTGGGTCAATTCCGTTACATTCCGTTAAATTGTGCCGTTAACTTCCTGTTTTAAGGATAAAATTACTATCATAGCCCTGACTTTCTCTTTCTTT